>VWPW01022647.1:0-19324 GCA_013389825.1 Crypturellus undulatus
GGCTCTAGGAATAGCTGTGCTGGAGCACATGGGGCTTACCAGCTCTACCCTTCCTCTTTCCTGCAACACCATCTTTTGTGAGGCGCACAATGGTTAGTCACGCTGGGAGCAGGCACCCATCACTACAGTTCAACCATCTGAGTGATTTTAATAAATGCTTTTAGATGTTTGTCGCTTCAAGGGAGGCAGCTCAGCGTCATTCTTCCTGGCTGCCCCGCGGAGCTCACATTTCTTCTGCGCAGCCAGGAAGTCCGGGTACCTTTCCCTTTGATTGTGCAGGGTCATCTGCTGCCCAGAGCTAGCACATGGAAAAGGAACCGCCTGCTTTTAGGCATAGGGAGAAGGGGAGAAAGGCCCCAGCTACCACAGAGTCACAGGGCAGAAGGGATGGGTGAGCAGGCTGGGTTAGACAAGGCTGGGGTGTCTGGCAGAAAAAGGCAGAGCCAAAACCTGCGGTGTCCTTTTCTCTCTGGCTGCCACAGGAGTCTGGGGGCAGGGGGAAACTCCCGCCTTGGGTGCCCAAGAGCTGGCCCTGCGCTGCAAGGTGCCAGGCCACAGCCTACACAGGCCGTTGCACTGCCATGAGGGCTGCCATGAAAAGCCCCCTTCCCTCGCGTGCTGCCGGGTGTGGAGGGAAGGCAGACAGAGGGCAAGGGGAAGCAGGTTACCAGAGGAAGTGCTTCTCTTCAGTATTCAGCCCCTGATTGAACTCCACCCTGCGCTTCCACTTGTCCCGATGCAGGTGGTAGGTTTCTAGGAGCTCCAGGGTGTGGGTGGCTCGTACGGACAGCATCCTATAAGAGCAGGGAAAAGCCACTGCGCACATGTGCCCAGTAGTACCCAGAGCCCTGGACTTGCCATGCACCCTGGGGCTGCCTGACATCAGGCTGTAGTCCAGGTCATTGCCATGCTTTGTAAATGGGGGGATACTATTGGCCATACCCAGCGCCAGAGCTCAGTTTGGGGCTTCTCACAGCTCACACTGCCGCTGGAGGTCGAGATTTCCAGGCGGGAGCCAGGGCTGGTGCTCACTTACTCTTTGTGCAGATGTGGCCTGTTCTGCGGCCTGCTGAGGATCTCCTCTGCTCTGAGCAGGCAGGTGGCTGTCCTCCCTTCTTCCCCGGTTGACACCCGAGGATGCTGCTTGTGCTACGCCGGCAGTCCTCTAAGATGCTGCCTTGCCTGCATTGGCACCAGAGGACAGATTGCAGGCCGCTATTAACATGTGCCACTGTAACCCCAGGCCGTGTCACCAAGGGGCTGCCGGGCATCCCACCACCCCTGCCAGGCTCTCCCATCCTCAGCCAAGGCTACGTGCAGGGGCTCCCTGGGGGCACTGCTACCACCTCATGTGATATTGCAGCGAGTGCCACAGCACGGAGGGGCCTTGGCTGGGACAGGTCCCTTCCCTGACCTGTGAGGCCATTACAACAGGAAGCATTCTTCTCTTGTCCCTGCTCCCCTTTTTACAATAAGGGGACTTCAGCTCCACCTCAAAACCACTCTGCAAGCCCAGCCCAACAGCGACTGCCATCCCACTCCTTAGAGACTGGGGTCTACCCCTTGGCACATGGATGGTGCCCACTCAGTGCTGCTCAACACGGACAGTAGCACAAGTGCAGTGGGAGAAGCCAGTAACTCGTTGCCTTCAGGAGGCTCTGAGGAGTGAGTGTCATGAGCTCGCCTGGTTGTGTGGAGGCTCCCAAGAGTGCATATTGATGCTCAGGGCCTTTCCCCAGCAGCAGGGCCCACTGGCAAACCCATGGAGGCTACCGAAAGCTGGTCGTCCCTGGGTGGGCTCGAACCACCAGCCTCATGGCTAACAGCCAAGCTCGTTTGCCCATTGCGCCACAGAGACCCCAGCAGTGCTGCCTGTGAGGCCATCCCGACCCCGGGAGCTGAGGGACACGCAGTGCCCGTGATCTGGGGCCCTACCACGAGAGGCAGCGAAAGGCTGACACAGAGCCACAGTGTGCTTCCCCTGCTGCTGCATGCACACGGGCATGCACCATGTGCTGGAAGAGCCCCCCCTTTTCTGTACCTGCTGCTGGAGGCAGGACAGGGGCCACAAACACAGCACTGCTGCTTTGCCAGAGGCAACTCAAGCCCAGGCATCTGCTCCTCTCCCTCTGGCCACCCTTACGTGGCACAAGATATAAATGGTGCCCTAAGTACAGATAGCTGCTCATCTCTTCTCTGAGTCCAGAAGGCCATCCTGACTCCAGGGTTGCCTGGCCTGGCCTTTCAGGTTCACCCCGGCCTTCCTTACAGTTTTACTCTTTTTCTCATCTCACAGCAAAGTGGTCTGAACTTTGGTCCCTCAGCCCTGACAAGGATGAACTGATGGACCCCAGCCATATATGCAGCATTGCAGCATGCTAGCAGATAAAGCCATCTTTCCTCGCTGTCTCACCCTCTCTTTGTGCTATGCCTCCTTCCACACAGTCCTGCAATTGCATCCCAAGCCCCTTGTCCCCTTGCAGACAGCCTGTTTGCTGTATTCTTTCAGCTGGCCCCACTAAACCTCATCTGCACTCCCACAATCTCTCTCTTTCCTCTCTTTTCCCAGAGTTTCCTCTCTCCAATCCTGTCTCTTATACCACCTCCCCACCAGCCTTTTATCTGCTGTCCCAGCAGGGTCAAGGCCAGTTTCCAGTCCTCTCTCTGAGCTCACCGGTGACCCATTGGCTGGGTTATCCTTTACACTGGACTCTGCTATCAGTCCTGTAGCCTTGTGTTTTTTAGCCTCATTAATATATTGCAGGAGGTCCTACTTGCTCCCAGTTTACAGCTCCAAGCTCACAACCTGCACTATGGGAGAGTCCAGTGACCTGTCCTCATAAAGGCCTCATAAAGGCCTCCTCAGGATGTTCTCTCGTGCAAGAACAAATCCCTACCCACATGCTCATCTCTCCTTGTGACCCATCTGGCTTCCTGCAAGTGCCAAACATCAACACTGGAAGGGCTGGTAGCTCCAGCAATCACTTCACCATCCCCAGGCTGATTCCACAATTGCTTCTGGTCACCAGGACACTTCTGAATGTTAAAGGCTGCCGTCAACACTGAGTTATAGAGAGCAGGCTCCAGCCTACCTGCTCTACACTGGCCTCTGTCGCCACTGCCCTAAAGCCTAAAACAATTGAGGCTATATTGTGCTTAAGTCATGTTAGAGGATCAAATTGTTCATTATGGGCTCTAACAGTATAGAAACTGTACAATGAGAAGAGCAGGGATGGCTGCAGGAGAGTTGTATATACACTCCCTACCTCAGTTTTGTGTGGGAACATATCTAAGGGACGGAGGCCTTCCCATGGGAAGCAACTACGAAGAGCTGAGCTAAAGAAGATAGTGGATACTCCCTGATCTGAAGAAATGTAATCCTGGAAGGTCCTTGAACAGGAAGCATGAGAAAGCTGGGCGAGACAGAGTTGTAATTAAGCTTGTCAGTGTGAAAGAAGGACTTGTGCACAAACAATGCATGCCCATTATCCACAACCAACCAAGTATAGCAGAAGATGCATGGACAGTAGCATGTAGCCAATCTCAGTGTACGTGTATGTGTGGCTAAAGATCTTGCGGAAGTGTACTAGATACATAGAGCGCTATAACGCAGAATAAAGCGATTTCTGCTTGACTCTTATTGAAGCCTTCAGGAGTCGTGTCTGGCATCCTGCAGTTTTGTGTCCCAGTCCATGAGCATGACATGCAAACGAACAGCCACCCACTTAGTCAACTCACACTTGACTAAGGAATTGATTTAAGTATTAATGACCTCTTTCTACAGTAGAATAATTAGTCATGATGAGTTCTTGAACAGTGAATAAGTATTTTAATGGGGCCACAGAAGAGACCTTTAATGGGGTTCACAGTCTCCTAAGGGCATGATTTAAAAATTACTTTCAACAGACATACATGTGAGCTGATCCTTTTGGAACAGTCACTCAGAATGGCAAGACTTAATGGTTACAAATGTGCTGAGGAATTGTATGATGCCAGGAACGAGTAGGTGTATGATGACAGATCCAGCGCTGTCATGGAAGAGCTGGACCCACTGGACCCAGGGTGAGTGCCAGGACCCAAGTGAGCTGTCTATTTCCCACCTGTACACATGGCTCCCAAGCAGAGGTATCTAGGAGAAAGCTGCCCTGCACTCAGATCTGGGGACCCACTGGGTGCAAAGCCAATTGCGCTCTGTAAATTCACACCCCACACACATCCTGATGCAGTCACAAATGGACACAACAGCATGGATTTATTGAGAACATTGGTACAGCTCAGTGCAGCAGCAAAGGTACCTGCTGCCAGGATCCTGGCACAACATAGGGCTAATGTTTCACCAGGGCACTACTTTCCCTTCCCAGTCCATGAGCACCCCAGCGTCCTTCTCAGACAGTGAGCAGAGCACCTTCAACATCCCTTGTACACTCACGTCCACTGTCAGTGAGGGCTGCAGGGACTGAACAGAAACATAGTCATGAGTCTAAGACCTCTTCAAGATCTGACTTAGCTCCTCCTCAGGCCACTGTCTCCCTGGACCCAGAGCTTGGGGTCCCTTCCAGAGCTTCCCTTCCAGTGAAGGGAAGAGACACCAACACTTCTCTGGAAGACTCCCCATCTGTCACTTCCTTCCCTCGTGGGCCTCAAGTTCAGGCAATTGTCCAAACAGCTCCATCAGAGCCCACCAGGTCTCAGGATTTTCAAGACATGAGGGGTCTCTCTGTTCCTGAACAAAGTGTTTGTACTTGGCATGCCCAGAAGAATCCTACCTGTTCTCCAACTGCCCATCCCATCTCTGTTTGCACCCAGCCAGGGTGGAGGGCAGTACAGAGGATGCCGTGTTGCCGGTAACCGAAGGACTGACACTTGGTGAGCATGTTCAGAGCAGCCTGCAGGGAGAAACCATTAGGATCATGGTGAGAAGGGAAAAGAGCCCTCTCCCAAAGGGAACATGCACAGACAGCAAGGCAAGAGCAGAGCAGGGCAGGAGAGGAGAGCTCCTGGGAACACCCAGGGCTCCCACAGTCTCCAAGCACAGACACCCAGCACAGCTGAAGGCCAGTCCCTTCACGGCCCTCGGAGAATGAGTCTGGGACCTGCCCTAGAGCCTCTGTGAGCAGGGACAGGAAAGGACCGAGTGCCATGGCTTAGAGAAAGAGACTGCCAAGAACTGGTGCAAGTGAAATGGAGGGAGAGAAGGAGGAGGGCTTGGAGGGGTTTTGGAGAGAAACCATGGGGGTTCATGTCTACCATAGCGTGGCAGTACCTTGCTGCAGCGGTAGGAGATAATTTGCCCCAAATCCCACAAAAACACTTCCTCAATGGAGCCAGCCGAGCTGGACATGTTGATTATGGCTGCCCTGCTGCAGCTCAGCTCAGAACTCGGGCTTCCCTGGGCAGCCTTCTTCAGCAAGGGCAGGAACGCCTGCAAGGAGAGGGAAGAAGGGCCTGTGTGCGTGTGGTTCAGAAGAGAGGACCTGCTGCTGGACCTGCTGCTTCCACCTTGCATGACACGAGTACCAAGTCAGTGGTCAGATTGCTACTCTCACAGAAGCAGAAGATGAGGTTTGTCCTCCTGGGCACTTGGAGGAGCCTCCATGGCTCCTTTCAATGCCCATTTGAGCTGGAAAATGCCAGGACAAGAGCCCCTTGGGCAGCAGGGCAGAGAGCAGCCCTTTCCCTTCAGCCTTTCCCACCTGCCTGCGATGTCCCGGCTGAGGGAGGTGGTGCTGAAGAGAAGGGATGTTCCTTGGGGCTGAGTTGTCAAGCCACTGTTGGGAATCCTCACCTGGCTCACCAGCAGGGGCCCAGTCGTGTTGGTGGCATACACCTGGGACATGTCCTCCTGTTTCTCCACGTCTAAGCTCCTGTTCAACAGTATTCCAGCATTGTTGATGAGGAGGTTGAGCCCAGAGCCCTTCAGGTGCTCTGTGACACTGGCTGCAGCTGCCTGGATGCTGGCAGGGTCGGTGACATCTACAGAGCCAACATGGGGAGGTTAGTGTTCCATTCACCTCTGTAACTCCCATCACTACGACTGAGGAGAGGAGCCCTGTGTGTCCCCAGCCTTGGTGCACAGCCAGGAGCACTTACCAAGTGGGATGATTACCAGGCTGGGGTGCATGGAGGCCAAATGCTGCAACTCCTGCAAGAGAGAGGACAACAGAGAGGCACGGACACGTGTGCACAGCCCCTGGCGCTGCTACTCTGCCCCTGCACTCCCCATGCCCAGGGCCATCCCTGCAGGTCCTGCTCCAGTCAGGCACAGCTCTGCTCCTCCCGCACGCACCACGTGCCACTGCTTCACCTGCTGCCCCCCTCCTGCCGACACCTGCCCTTCCCTGCAGTCCTTGAGGAGATGGGTGCTGTGCCAGGAGCTCCCTCACTGTCCTCGAGCCCTGGCCCCTCTGCACACCCCGTCCACAGCTTGTCCCGTGTCTGTGCTAGCCCGGCTGCCCTGTGTCCTGGCAGCTGGGGTGCAGGATTGTAGCTTCCCATCTGAGTCCTCTCAAACCTTCTCCTGCCCCCAAGACGATGCCCTGGCAGCGCCTGCTGCCCTGCACTTCCACCCCGTGCAAAGACAGCTCTGTGGAGCCTCACCTGCACTCGCTCTCCCTTGGGGTCCCGGCAGGCTGCAAAGACCTTTTCCGGATGGTTGGGCATCAGCAGGAGCTGCCTGACAAGTTCCAGACCAATCCCTCGATTGGCCCCAGTCACCAGAACGGACCGAACGCAGAGCCCTGCCATGCTGCCGCTGCTCCTCCTGCCTCTGCTCTTCCTTGCATACTTCCCAGTAGTTTCCAAAGCTACTTATACCCTGTTTAGCAGCCACTCCACCCACTTAGCGCTTGTACAAACTCTCAGGTGGAGGTTCAGTCTCTCTAGGCTGGGAGCCACCCCTCAACACTGCAGAGGGCAAAAGTCACTTGGCTTTAGCTGCCTCTGCAGTGGCCCTGTGAAGCAAGAGCGATTGGCCCATCTGCCCAGGAGAAGCTGTGCTCAGGGAAGGAACAGTGAGTGGGCTGTGGAAGGAACGCAGTGTGCCTCCTGCCTCTGCTTGATGCTTTCGCGGGTTTTCTGCATGTTCCCATATAACACAAGCAGCAGCCTGAACTCATTCCCCGTCTGCTGCCTTCCAGACTCTCTCTGATGGAGCTACACAAGGCTACAGCGCTCTCCCCCATCTTCTAATTAATTTTCCCATCCTTCATCATCCTATCGAAGACCTGCAGAGCAAACTACCCACTTTGCCTGCAGAAGGAAATGGACCTGCAGAGTACGCACATCACCCCTCTACTGCTTAGGCTCTCCATCTTGTTGGATGCTTTCTCCACCCTTGTGCTTCCCTCTGGGAATTGTGGTGCACAATCCCAGTGCAAGTGTGCATCTGTGCCATGCTGGAATGCAGAGCAGCTCTTCCATGCAAGATCCTGCTGCAGGAGCTTCCTGAATGGCACATTCCTTCTGCCAAGGCTGTAGGAAAGTTCAGATGCGCTGGGTTGTCTTCCTGAAAGAATATGTGCCCTGGTCCAAGCCATGCTCTGCACATTGCCCATAGGAGCTCGATGCCGGTACCTCAACACCAGGGAAGACAGTACTGCCACCAACTGCGCTCTCTCAATACTCTCCAGAGACTGCACTCTCCAATAGCTCAGATGTACTGTGGCTCTCTAATGTAGTAAGCTAGGAGTAGGATCATTTTGCTCCCTGCCTCCCTTGACATTCCGACACATTTCTGCAAAACTGTTTGCCTCCCTATTACACCCTGATGAGCAAAACCTGTCAATGTTTGACCTGAGAGCTGCCTGTTAGGCAATAGCAAGGCAACAAGGAGGAATATAATCCTACTCCCCTTCAGCACTTTGTGCTTTGCCATTATCATTAATCATACCCATAGACACACACACCCTGTCTTCTTTCAAGGCTTTTATTTCTGGTCTTGATATTCACTTTCATCTCATTCATATGTATGCAGTTTACCACAATAAATGTCTTGACAGAGAGGCCTGGAGGTCAGTGGTGTGGGCCAGCCAGGACAGCTGTGGTTGCTGCAAGGACAAAGGGCAGAACTACCATTTGACATGAGAAAGGAGGTCACTGTCCACACAGAGCTGCCTTCCTGGTAAGTTATGGTTCAATAGAAATAGAGTGGATATAGGAAAAGTCAAGCTGAAGGACAGTGAACTTTAGCAGGCCAAAGGAAAGGACAGAAAAGCCAACAGAAAGAGTGAAACAGGTAAGGAACTGCTGGTGTTTGACAGGTGTGCATGAACATAACAAACCCCAGAGAAGACATTAAAAATCAAAGCTGTTAACAAAATCAAGCTACATCTCCAATCTACATTTGCTGTTAACTTATTGCTCCTATTTACATATTGCTGTTTACATTTTGCTGTTAAACTTATTGCTCCTATTTACATATTGCTGTTTACATATTGCTGTTTACATTTTTCTGTTTAACTTATTGCTCCTATTTACATATTGCATCTGAACTCCTTTACATCGAGCATAACATGTAACAGTGCCTCTCCTTTTGTAGCTTACCTGATTTAGCTGAATTACTGATTTAGCTGAATTATCAGTGGCAAAAAGTTAAGAGCAATTCAGTGACCTTTGCCTTAGTGAATAGTTTCTAAGTTGACAGAAACAGCAGCCTGTCTCTGACCCTGTCTGAGTCTGCAAACCTCCCTGTGTTCTCCTGTCTCCAAGCTGGGTAAGAAATACCTTTAGGTCAATCACAGATATTGTGGACTTTTCTCATCTGGTATAATTGTCTTGTGATGCCAAGGGTGTCTCCAAACTTGGACTGGTGTGGATAGATGGAAGGAAGACCCATTGCTACCATCTCCTGACTATCTGGCAGAAGAGACTAAATTGACTGCAGGATTTTCAAAGCTGTGTGTAAGCACTTGGGTTGTCCTGGTTAAACTTCTGGTTGGTGTTGATGTTTGAATAGAAGGGATCCTGGTCCTTGCCTTGTACCTTGAGAACCAGGACCTGGTGCTGGATGTGGTTTGCACATCTCTGTTTAACTAGGTTCAGATAGGAAGAGAATGAATATGTCTGTGCAAGTCACTGCTCAAGCGTCCTTCCTTCTTTCTTTGCAGTGTAGTAGTGGGGTCATTGCACTGTTGGCCATATTTGGGCCATAAAGTATCAAAACACAGCCACGGGGCAATGGAGGAGGCACTTGGGAGCTGTAGAAGGTTTTCCAGGGTGTCTGGGAACATATCTGCTTTTCCGGACCTCTGCAGATTTCAAATCCCTGTTGACAGCTTACAAGGGGTAAATTTAGTCCTGTCAGGTACTCCAGGAGATGCTTGGCTTGCCTGAATTTATAAGTCACAGAAGAGACTGGCCTCACTTTGAGGTTATCTCTCAGGATTTGAACCCAGCTCCCACTCCTACCAGAAGATCAAGCCATGCCCAAATTCCATGTGTGCTCCATGTTTTCCATTTGTCACATGTGGCAGCAATGGCTTCTGTGCAGAAACCTCACAGAGCTGCTGTCTTCCTAAGGTGCCCATTTTGATGCTTTGATAACTATCCCAGCAGTAAGAGCAGCACTGGGTGCCATGACACAAGCTCCTGAGGGGGGGCACTATGACCTAGAAAACTTTGCACTGCTCTTTGCTGGATCTCTGCAACTGTTTCTCCCCAGCAGACTGCTCAGCAGCCCCAAAACAGGGCTAGAAAGTGGGAACAAGCATGACAGAGGACAGTAGGCATCACAGTCTATCCCATTCTGCACCCACACCTGGAATACTGCATGCCGCACTGGCTTCTTGTTCTCAAAAGGACAGAGCAGAATGAGAGAGGTACTCATGAAATCAGTAGAATGAGTCTTTGATTAGCAGATATACAGAATGGCCTTTGGAAAGGAAAGTGATGATCTATATCTCCTCTTCTTGGGTAAAAGGTAGAGAAATGGACATTTGTAGCATTTTTGCCAAATTATGCCACTTACAGGAAGGAAAGGTAGGAAACGCTGAGCCCTCTTCTCAGAATGCAGTTGTGTGTGTATATCCTGGAAAAGAGTTCAGGCAAATAAGTCACAGCAACCCAGAAGCAACTAACCTTCACACAGACCATAATTACATGGCCATGGATAGAAAAGAAAAAGAATGGATGAAAGATGAGAGAAAGCCCTTCTCCCTCAATCCCTCCAATGCTCATGAAGTAATCCCCGCTTGGAATCATAGAATCATACTGGTTGGAAAAGATCTTTGAGATCATTGAGTCCAACCACAAGCCCCTCAACACCATAAATGTTAAAGCATGTCCCTAAGCATCTCATCTACAATTTTCTTGAACACTGCCAGGGATAGTGACTCCATCACTTCCCTGGGCAGCCTGTTCCAGTGCTTGACTACTCTTTTTATGTAGAAAATTTTCCTATTATCTAACCTGAACCTTCCATGACACAACTAGAGGCCATTTCCTCTTATGCTGTTGCTAGTTATTTTGTAGAAGAGATCAACCCCTGCCTCACTACAACCTCCTTTCAGATAGTTGTAGAAAGCGATAGTCTCCCCTAGTCTTCAGAATAAATAACCTCAGCTCCCTCAGCCACTCCTCATAAGGTCTGTGCTGCAGCCCCTTTGCCATCTTCATGCCCCTTCCCTGGACACACTGCAGCAGCTCAATGTCCTTCTTGTAGTGAGGGGCCCAAAACTGAACACAGTATTTGAGGTGCAACTTCACAAGCTCTGAGTACAGGGGGGCGATCACTTCCCTGGTCCTACTGGCTACACTATTCCTGATATAGGCCAGGATGGTGTTGGCCTTCTTGGCCACCTGGGCACACGGCTGCCTCGTGTTCAGATGTTTGTCGAACAACAGCCCTAGATCCTTTTCTGTCACACAGCTCTGCAGCCACTCTGCCCCAAGCCTGTAGTGCTGCATAGAGTTGTTGTGACCAAAGTGCAGAACCCAGCACTTGGCCTCACTGAACCTCATACAGTTGGTCTCAGCCTATCAATCCAGCCTGTCCATATCCCTCTGCAGAGTCTCCCTACCCTCAAGCCTCTGTTGCCTTCAGAAGGGAGTTGCTCTCAACAACTACCTCTCTTTTTGTGGAAGCAGTCTTGCCTCCCAAGGCACAGAATCATAGAATCATTAATTTGGAAAGGACCTCTAGAGATCATCGAGTCCAACCCCTCTGCACATGCAGAGTCACCTAGAGCATGTGGCACAGGACTGCAGCCAAGCGGGTATTGAAGATCTCCAGAGAAGGAGATTCCACAACCTCTCTTGGCAACCTGTTCCAGTGGTCTGTCACTCTCACTGTTAAGAATTTTTTTCTTAAATTCCTGTGCAACATTTGGTGCTTCAGTATGTGGCTGTTTCCTCTTGTCCTGTTGCTGGCCACCACTGAAAAGAGGCCGGCCCCATCCTCCCTTCCTTAAGATATTTATATACACTGGTTAGATCCCCTCTCAGCCTTCTCCCGGATGAACAGGCCCAGCTGCCTCAGTCTTTCCTCAGAGGACAGATGTTCCAGGCCCCTGATCATCGTAGCTGTGCGCTGGACTCTCTCCAGTAGTTCCACAGTAGTTTGACAAGCATGGGCTTCACTGCCTCACCCTAGAATACCCCTTAGATAGACTTTGGTCTGTACCCTCATTTGGCTGTCCTTTGAGCTCCAGGACTTCATACCTATTGTGTATGGACACCTGGGGAGGCAAGGTGAGCTTGGAGGGAATTCTTCTGCCACACCAAGCGAGAACGTGTTTCCATTCCTCCTTATTTCTTAATTCTACCCCATCTGCCCTAGCAAGAAGGTAGGAGATACTCAGGTGGATTTGGAGTGTTCTCCCAGTACAGTCTTTAGCTAACTTCAGGGTGTGGCTCCACCAATCTATCTCTTTCTCACACTCTCTGATGGTCCATAGTCCTCTGCCTCCTTCAGTGATGCCACCGGGCTAAGCAGTTCAACCACCTGTTCACCTCTAATGCAGCTGTTGTCTCTGCTACCCACTGCTAACACTGAGAGACCTGGACCGTTGCATATGGGGAGCACATCTCAGTCTGCATCCCCACAATCTTCTTGGTGCTGACTTTCTGACGAGTAGACACCATGGCTTCGGCTGACTCCTCACTGAGGTGATTGACAGAGGGGAGAGCTCTCCTGAGCCAGGAGCAGCGCTCCTGTCTCCCTGCATGCAACAACTACCGCACTAACCAACGGCTGTGCTAACCAACTAACGACTCTGCTAGCAAACTAATGGCGGTGCCAGGCCCTGCTTGCCTTCGCTGCTCACCCTTCTTCTGGCTGCTCACACTTTCTGGGGCTGCTCCTGTAGGCGCGGATCTAGGGCCGCCTTCCCTGCTGGTGCCGCCCACGCTGCCTCAAGGGCCCCTCTCATGAGGGAGTCGCGCTGCTCACTCGGCAGGTCTGGGGCTGCCTTGTGCTCCCTGCGCTTTCCTGCTTTGCGACTATGGCTGCGGTTTTGCTCCCCAGGCAAAGTCCTCCAGCATGAGCGTCTGTTTTGGAGCCTTACCCATCAAGATATCTTGATACAGAAATCTATAGGGCTTAGACCCCAAACAGGCGTATTCCTTTAAAGTGTGTGTGTGTATGCATAGGCATAGGATAGCATAGGCAGTTGGTGAGAGAAGAGAGAAAATCCCTCTCCTGTAACGCTGCTTTTATTTGTAGAAGATTCATGAGATATAAAGGAAAATGAAGAATTTGGGCGTTAGACACTCTGCACTCAAGGATAAAACCAGGGACACCGCGTTAGCAGGATGATGGCCAGGTTCCTGATAGCAGAGCAGACAGGAAATTCAGACGAAATCAGCTCCACGGGCTGTAGAAAAAACTTAGAGGAATTGTATCAAAGGAGTCGAAAGAACCTAAAACTAACTTTCAAAGTTAATAAAAGAAGAAGCACAGGCTGTGATATTTGTTGCTTAGAGATGGGGTTTTACTGAGGACATGGGCACAGCTCAGTGCAGCAGCAAAGGCACCTGCTGCCAGGATCCTGGCACAACATAGGGCTGGTGCTTCACCAGGGCACAATTTTCCCTTCCCAGTCAATGAAAATTCCAGTGTCCTTCTCAGACAGCGAGCAGAGCACCTTCAACATCCCTTGTATGCTCACGTCCATTGTCAGTGGGGGCTGCAGGGACAGATCAGAAACACAGTTATGAGTCCAAGACCTCATGGAGGTCTCTCCAGGCTCCCTGTGGCTCCTCAGGCCACTGTCTCCCTGGACCCAGAGCTTGGGGTCTCTAGGATCAGTGAAGGGAAGAGACACCAACACTTCTCTGGAAGACTCCCTGTCTGTCACCTCCTTCCCTCATGGCCTCAAGCTCAGGCAATTATCCAAACAGCTCCATCAGAGCCCACCAAGTCTCAAGGTCTCAGGATTTTCAGGACACAGGGCTCTCTGCAATCCTGAATAGCATCCTCTGGACCTGTCCCATCAAAAAAACAATTTCTACCTTTTGTCCCGATGTGTTTCCCATGTCCGTTTGCACCCAGCCAGGGTGGAGGGCAGCACAGAGGATGCCATGTTGTCGGTAGCCCAAGGACTGACACTTGGTGAGCATGTTCAGAGCAGCCTGCAGGGAGACACCATTAGGATCATGGTGAGGAGGAAAAAGAGCCCTGTCCCAAAGGGAACATGCACAGACAGCAAGGCAAGAGCAGAGCAGGGCAGGAGAGGAGAGCTCCTGGGAACACCCAGGGCTCCCACAGTCTCCAAGCACAGACACCCAGCACAGCTGAAGGCCAGTCCCTTCACGGCCCTCGGAGAATGAGTCTGGGACCTGCCCTAGAGCCTCTGTGAGCAGGGACAGGAAAGGACCGAGTGCCATGGCTTAGAGAAAGAGACTGCCAAGAACTGGTGCACGTGAAGTGGAGGGAGGGAAGGAGGAGAGTCACAACAGAGTTTGGAGGGGTTTTGGAGAGAAAACATGGGGGGGGGGTTCATGTCTACCTTAGCGTGGCAGTACCTTGCTGCAGCGGTAGGAGATAATTTGCCCCAAATCCCACAAAAACACTTCCTCAATGGAGCCAGCAATGCTGGACATGTTGATGATGGCTGCCCTGCTGCAGCTCAACTCAGAACTCGGGCTTCCCTGGGCAGCCTTCTTCAGCAAGGGCAGGAACGCCTGCAAGGAGAGGGAAGAAGGGCCTGTGTGTGTGTGGTTCAGAAGAGAGGACCTGCCGCTTCCACCTTGCATGACACGAGCACCAAGTCAGTGGTCAGATTGCTACTCTTACAGAGGCAGAAGATGAGGTTTGTCCTCCTGGGCACTTGGAGGAGCCTCCATGGCTCCTTTCAATGCCCATTTGAGCTGGAAAATGCCAGGACAAGAGCCCCTTGGGCAGCAGGGCAGAGAGCAGCCCTTTCCCTTCAGCCTTTCCCACCTGCCTGCGATGTCCCGGCTGAGGGAGGTGGTGCTGAAGAGAAGGGATGTTCCTTGGGGCTGAGTTGTCAAGCCACTGTTGGGAATCCTCACCTGGCTCACCAGCAGGGGCCCAATCGTGTTGCTGTCGTACACTTCAGACATTTCTTCTCGTGTTGTGGAATCAAGTGNTTCTCCACGTCTAAGCTCCTGTTCAACAGTATTCCAGCATTGTTGATGAGGAGGTTGAGCCCAGAGCCCTTCAGGTGCTCTGTGACACTGGCTGCAGCCGCCTGGATGCTGGCAGATTTGGTGACTTCTACAGAGCCAACACAGGGGGAGGATAGTGCCCCATTGCCTCTGTAATCACCGTTGGTAGTGATCTGCCATCACTACCAATGACCAGAGGGAGGAGCCCTATCTGCCCCCGGCCTTGGTGCACAGCCAGGAGCACCTACCAAGTGGGATGATTACCAGGCTGGGGTGCTTGGAGGCCAAATGCTGCAACTCCTGCAAGAGAGAGGACAACAGAGAGGCACAGACATTTGTGCACAGGGCTCTCAGCCTGCCCCATGCACAGCCCCTGGCACTGCTGCTCTGCCCCTGCACTCCCCATGCCCAGCGCCCTCCCTTCAGGTCCTGCTCCAGTCGGGCAGAGCTCCGCACCTCCCGCACACACCACGTGCCACTGCTTCACCTGCTGCCCCCCTCCTGCAGACACCTGCCCTTCCCTGCAGTCCTTGAGGAGACAGGTGCTGTGCCAGGAGCAACCTTGCTGTCCTCAAGGAGCCCTCTGCACTCCCTGTACCCTTCTGCACACCCCGTGCACAGCTCGTCCCATGTCTGTGCTAGCCCGATGCCCTGTTTCCTGGCAGCTGGGGTGCAGGATTGTAGCTTCCCATCTGAGTCCTCTCAAACCTTCTCCTGCCCCCAAGACGATGCCTTGGCAGCGCCTACTGCCCTGCGCTTCTACCCCATTCAAAGACAGCTCTGCGGAGCCTCACCTGCGCTCGCTCTCCCTTGGGATCCCGGCAGGCTGCAAAGACCTTTTCTGGAGGGTTGGGCATCAGCAGGAAGTGTTTGATTAATCCCAGGCCAATCCCTCGATTGGCCCCGGTCACCAGAACGGACCGAACGCAGAGCCCTGCCATGTTGCTCCTCCTGCCTCTGCTCTTCCTTGCATACTGCACTCAGTCCTCAATGCTACTTATACCCTGTTCAGTTGCCACCCCACCCATTTAGTTGTTGCACAAGGCTTTGGGTGTAGGTACAGTCTCACCAGCTCTTCAAATTTTCTAGGTCATAGGCCCTGGCTGGGAGCCATCCCTCATCACTGTAAAGAACAAAAGTCACTTGGCTTTAGCTGCCTCTAGAGTGGCCCTGTGAAGCAGGATCGATCGGCCCATCGGCCCATGAGAAGCTGTGCTGAAGGCAGAGGCAGTGAGCAGGCTGTGCAAGGGACACAGGATGCCTCATAGCTCTGCTGGCTGTGGTGGGGAGAGTCCGCACATCAACCATTTGCTGTTCAGGCACTGCATCTCATTGAATGCTGCCTCACCATGCACTAACCTACGCAACTACTCCAAGAACTTATGTCTGCAGGAATCATGCTGGGGTCATCACTGTTGTCATGGGCTCAACTCCCACCTTTCCTTTTAGCCTACTTAATTATTTTATTGTGATTCCTTACTCTTCTATTTGTGACTGTTGTCATGCTTGTTGGGATCAGAATAAAACTGGACCTTTTGCCTAACAGGATTAGCTTGGCCAGACGCAACTGGCAGTAGATGCTGTTGAGTCTCATTCTCATGTCTGAGACCTATACATGATCATGGCCAACGAATCCATTCTCATAGCAGGCTGCTGCCTGTGAATTCAATACCTCAGTGTTCCCCTCCACAGAATGTCTCCTCAGACTCTGGAATGAGCCAGAGTGATAGGGGGCAATGCCATGGGCTGCCCTCTTCTTTGGTAACCCTAAGGACGAGGGAGGCAGCTCAGCCCAGCCATATCCATGCTTCACTCCTCCCCAGCTGAGGGCCCTGCCTGCTGCAAGCTGGCCATGCTGGCACTCTCTTTCCCTGAGAAACACTGGGGCCAAGGGAACCTGGCCTATCCATGGTGGATCCTCCCCACCCTCCTCCCCTCCCCACCCAGGCTCTTCTGCCTACAATGTCTGACTATCTCCCTATCAGCAGTTTGGGTCAGGGATGTTCAGGACCGTTCTCAAACTCAGGGTTTGTCATGTATTAACAGAGCACTAGTGCTTTTGTGCCAGGAATTCCTGCCCCTCTTGGAGAAGGCGGCAAAAGGCCTGGGGAAGGGGCCAAAATGCAGCAGAGCCGTGATCTTCAGTGTGCTCACCGAAGTGAGTTCCATCAGGTTGCACCTTGGGTTGCTGGATGCCCTGATGTACCGCATCACGTCAGCAATCAGAGGAGGTGCCACAAAATGTGCAGGGCTGCTCTGCTGGCCCCATGCACAATGCCCATGGAGCAGAGTCCATGGGACCCCCACGCACCCCTGCCCCAGGACACCCAGCCTCTGCCTGGTCCTCCCAGTGTAACACCGAGGCTGCCAGCCCTGGCATCGGCAGCATCTGGGAGGGAGCCCTTTGGGCTGCTTGAGCCAGTGCTTTCCTGTGGGATAAAGTGCCATTTCCCAGCCACACACACAGCTCCCGGCTTCCAAATCCCTCCACTCCAGCCTCCGTGCACCCCAGCATCCATCCACTGCACTGAGTGGTGCTGGCCGGCAATGCCTCTTGCAGGCCGCACAGAACATGGTGATGAGGTGCTTGGCTGCGGAGTTGCAAGGCGAGGGCATCTTGTGCCTGGCCATCCATCCTGGCTGGGTGAAGACTGACATGGGGACAGAAGAGGTACCATGCTGTGCAGGGCCGGGGCAGCAGGAATGGGGCCTGCTCCTTGTTCTGAGCCCACCTCGCAGTGCCACTCATGTCCTTAAGCCCTAGGGAAAGCTCTGAGATTTGTATCTCTGTGCATGCAGAGGTGGAGGGTCTGGAGCAGCTCAGGTGGGACAAGGAGGGGACCACAGGCTATGGCAGTCCTGCTGACATGGGATCTAGGAAGGAATAGATGGGAGGAATGTGGGGAAAATGACAGAGGGCGCCCAGAGACCCAACATCAGTTGGTTCATCTCAGGGACATCCAGCACAAAGGCTTCCAGCTGTTGCCAAGGCTGCAGCAAGTGTCCTCCTACCAGCAGCCTGTGACAGAAAGGCAGTTGCAGGACATATCTGATTTGTGATATGTCTCAGAAGAGCATAATGATAGCCTGGGGATGTGTCAGGAGCCAGGCGGTGTGCTGGCCTAAGGGACAACAACCACGAAGATGAGACTCTGGGATAGATGTGCTATTGCAAGAGGTGAGCAGCTCCCAGAAGGGCTCTTCTGTGAGACATGAGGAATTGTCACAGGTGTGCTTCTGTAGTGGGTATGTCACCACTGTAGAAATCCCCATGAGAGATGAGGCATCATGCCTTATCTGCTACTGCACACTACATGCTACCCTAGCAGATGGGTTTCAGGACACACATGATACCATGACAGATGTGCTGTCCTTAACAGAAGAGTAGCAGCTGTGACTATGGGCCAGTGGCTGTGCCCCAACAGCAGATGTGGTATCATCATGAGAGAGCAGCACTGGAGAGGCTGTTGTGTGATGCCACCAGCTGCAGGACAATCTATTGGGTCAGAGCCGGCAGCAAGCGGACAGCAAGCTGTGGTGAGCCACGGGCACGGATACCCAGCCCCTGTGCCACTCAGCAGAGTGGTACAGGATGGAAAAATGGAAAAAGGCTCCCATGACCACCCTTCCCTGCTACAGCTAGCAGTGTTCCAGGCCTTGCATTTGGGAGCTCCCTCACAGGATGGTAGCATCTAGCTGAGCCTGGAGCACAACTTCCCACATGTTGCACCTTGGCTGCATAAGGATCTCGCGTCCTCCCAAGGCAGATGATGTGAGATGGGGGACACAGGTTGCCATAGCCCTTTGGCAGTCTTGTATGGGGAGAGAACCTGTGAGTTCCCATGATCCTTACACCCACTGAGGACACAGTGGTGTCTACGTGTCCCTCGAGCATAGCTACCTGTGGGAAACCCAGGCCTATAGCAGCTCAGCGTGTTTGTTCACCAGGGATGTGCTGCCTTCCCTGAGCATCTATCTGGCCCCAAAACCCCTGGGGTGACCCAGATACTTGGACACAGGGAGTAGCCTAGGACACCTGCCCCTGACTTATTTACTACCTAAAGAGCCGGTTATGCTCCCTCAGGACCCACAGGCGGTCACTTATGAGGATGCCCAAGCACAGATGTGAGTCAGGAGAGCTGAGCTGTTGGCACTGCTCCACACAATGATCTGGAGTCCACCTGGGAAAAGGGCTGCACTTTGCAAGTTCACACCCCACACACATCCTGATGCAGTCACAAATGGACACAACAGCATGGATTTATTGAGAACATTGGTACAGCTCAGTGCAGCAGCAAAGGTACCTGCTGCCAGGATCCTGGCACAACATAGGGCTAATGTTTCACCAGGGTACTACTTTTCCTTCCCAGTTCAGAAAAGCCCCCGTGTCCTTCTCAGACAGCGAGCAGAGCACCTTCAGTATCCCTTGTACACTCACATCCAATGTCAGCGGAGCCTGCAGGGACAGAGCAGAAACATAGTCATAAGTCTAAGACCTCTTAGAGATCTCACCTGGCTCCTCCTCAGGCCACTGTCTCCCTGGACCTTGGGGTCTCTAAGATGAGTGAAGGGAAGAGACACCAACACTTCTCAGCTTCATCAGAGCCCACCAGGTCTCGGGATTTTCAGGACACAGGGCTCTACATTCCTGAATAGCATCCTCTGGACCTGCCCCATCAAAAAAAAACAAACAAAAAAGAAACCCTACCTTTTGTTCTGGTGTATCTGTTAGGTCCGTTTGCACCCAGCCAGGGTGGAG
>VWPW01022648.1:0-56776 GCA_013389825.1 Crypturellus undulatus
GATTCCCTGCAAGCTGTCCTGCTCCGCTCCCCTCTGCAAAACCGAGGTCCTCAATGGTGCTTTTGTAGCCCCAAAATGGGCTGCGCGCTCACCTGGCAACACTAATTCAGAGCAGATGAGGAGCCCCCGCCAAACCCTCACCATTTATTACGGGCAGGAGAGATAGAGACACTTCATTACGGAGCCCGGATCGCTTTCCTGCTTGCCCAGGAATGAACCGACAAGCTCCTCTAATCAGCTTAAACCGATCAAGATAGCGGAGCAGAGTTTCTGGGTAATACCTTGCAGAGAGGTTCTTACTTTCCTGGACAATTGCCCCAAAAAAGGGGTCGGGAAAGCTGCATGTGCCATTTTGCACAGTAGAAGCACTCTGATTTTGCTCTTATTTTATCTAACATTGGAAGAAAGAACTGAATCACCAAGGCGCTCCAGAACAAACCCCCAAATCTTGAAAACGATCAGATCGATCACTTCAGATTTCCAACGTGCATCCTTACTAATATCTGCTGGCAAAACTCCTCATTCTTATCGAGCCCTTTCGGAAAACACAAGTTTCCTGCAAAGAAGGATTCCCGGGTTTCACGGACTTGCTAACTCAAATAAACAGACCTTTTTTCCCTCTTTGCCAGCAGCAGCAAAGCCCCACCATAGGAATGGGGGGTGCAATCTGTGCGCAGGTTACGGACCTGCAGCGTGTGATGTCTTTCGGATTCAATGAAGCACAACGTGCCTTTCGTTTGGCTGTACGTATTTCGTACCCTGGTGCGTGTTTACTCACTCTCATTAATTGTCCTTTTCCGTTTTTCTCCCCTCTCCAGGAGATACCTGCTCCGTGCGCTGGGGCCGGGAGAAACCTCCTCTTCCAGGAGCCAGGAAGTTATCTTGCTCATGCTCAGTCCTCTGGGTTAATATAGGAAAATAACATGGGAAAACAAAACCCTTCCAGGAGCTCTGGTTGCGAGAGCAGAAGCAACCCACAGCAGTTCCCAGGACGGGAGCCTCCGGCTTAGCAACACTCCTGTGCGGACGGCTGCAAAACAGCTAGAAATGCACAGGCTTCCACGGGAGACCTGCATTGCCACGTGAATCCCTTTGTGCTACTAAGATGCTCTGCTTTTTTATATGTAATAATAAACATGAGGAGAGCCCTCGAGTAGGCAGAGGCTGGCAAGGGCTTGAGCCGAGATGCGCAGCTCGCGTGCGGCGCTTTGCACCCAGCTTTTCCTGCCTTTCATGAAAGGCTTCGCAATTCCTCACCCGAAGGTCGAACGGGATTTTTTTTTCCCCTTTCTTTTTTTTTTTTAAATGATGAAAAGGTTTTCAGGACAGGAAAGCCATTTCCTGTCCAGACCAGACACTGACTTCCTGCGCGCTTTCAGGCAGATCGTGTAATCTTATTCCCCGATTTGCGAGACGAGGATGATCGACGGCCTTTGTGTGCGCGGGCTCCTCGCGGCGCCGCGCGCGACGTGATGCTGCAGCAGCGCTCCGGAGCCACGGACGGCAGCGGGGTTTGCAGCGTGGCAGAGCCACGGCACGGCACGGCCTTGGTGTGATTTACACCGGGATAAACACGGCCGCACGTTTGTCCCGGTTCTGCGCGGAGGCTCCCGCAGCCGCCTGCACCGAGGCTGTTGCAGAGGGCGGGTGCCGAAAGGGTTAACGTGAACCAGAGGCTCCGGTTACGTGGATTTTTTCTTTCTTTCTTTCTCTTTTTTTTGAAGCACATTTTGGAGCTGGGCCACAAATTCAAATGCCGCCCGGGGGGGAGCGGGTGCAGGTTCGCTCCGGCGCCGGGGGCTCGCGGGGATGAGGTGGCCGCAGCGCGGAGGCTGCGAGTGTTGCACGCTCACACGGCACACTGCACGCTCGCCCGGCGGGATGCGCATCCCGGCAGCGGCGCAAGCCCCAGGGATGCCAAGGAAGGGAGCTGCACCAGGCCAGGACGCAGGGATGCTGGGCAGCCACATCTGCTTGCCTGGCTGTCCCTTGGCAAGCAAGCGCTGCCAAGAGCTTGCACAGGAAAGCCTTTTAGAGCGTCAGGCTTGGGGACACTCTGCAGGGCGATGCAGCCACTGCTGGAAGAGGGGGATGCGATGACCAAAATTGCAAAAAAAAAAAAAAAAATCAATTTTTTTTGCAAAATTGCAAAAAATGCAAACGCTACCCCTGCAGGCGCTGCACAACTGCCACGCGCTGCATGGGAAAACGCCCCACGCTGCCCACGCGTCGCTGCATCCCATGCCCGCCGCATCCCGCCGCATCCCGCATCCCGTCGCATCCCGCATCCCGCCGCGGCCCTCATTTCTATGCCGACTGCCGCGCGCCCATTGGCCGCCCGGGCCGGCGCGCCAGCCAATGGGGCGCCGCTCTGCCCCGCTCGTCCTAGCAACAAGGCCCGTTCGGTGACGTCGCGCGCGCGGCGCTTTTTTTCGGCTCTTTCCAGCCGTCTGCTGCAGGGTTCATTTGAGGTGCCCCAGTCTCGCTCCTTAAAGTGACACGGCGCCGAGTGCCGCCTGCACTTTCCCCTCTTTCTTCCCTTTTTTTTTCCTTTTTTTTTTTTTTTCGGTCGCGTATGTAGGTCAAAAACGCATCTCCATCCTCTCGCCCTGCAAACTCTCCGTCACCCGTCGCGCTGCAAAACGCGCTGCCGTTTAATCACCGTTCCCGCCGGGTGCTTTAATTGCAAGACGAAGCCGACATCGCCGAGGCGAAGCACCCCCTCCGCGGCCCCCTGCGTTAGCGCGGGGCTGGCGAGCCTCTCGGGCCGTGCAAACCCGGAGCAGAGGAGCGTTCCCGGGGTCCCGCACCCTGTCCCACCGAGCGCATCGCCACGGGGCGATGCTTGAGGGTGCCGCATCCATCGCTGCGGGGTGTCCCCGCCGAGATGGGAGCAGCGCGCTCGCCCTCCTCGCGCTCGTTGTTAATTAATGAAGGCAGGGGTGCCTGCAGACAGGGAGCCCTCCCCGCCGCTGCGGCGCACGTTCCCGGGGGGAAAAATACGGCAGGAGGGAAAGAATAATAATAAAAAAGCACCCAGTAAAGCGCAGTGGGGAGGGACGGCCGCGGTGCCGCGGATGCAGGTGATGCCGCGGCTCGGGAGCGGGGAGGAGGGGGTGACGCGCCAGCCCCTGCTCCGCAATTTATGTAAAACGCGTTAGCGCGCCGGAAAATACACGGCGGAGAAAATCCAATTCCCGGGGATTCAAGGGGGACAAAGACAAAGGAAGAAAAGGACGAAGTCGAGCTCGTTTAAATGCCGTTAATTGCTCATTCCCATAGCGAAGCGGTTTCTTCTGCAAATGAGAGAACAAACCCTTTAACGTGTCTTTTTTTTTTAAATATATCTATATTTTTTTCATTAGCGCCGTGCCAGGACCGAAGCAAACCCCAATAATCTCCATCGCTGAGCAGTACTCGCCGCTTTACGGCTTTTTAAAGCTCGGTGGGCACAAAGAGGCGGGCGGCAGCGCTGCAACGAGCTGCCCGGCCTCTGGGAGGGCTCGAGCATCACCAGAAAATCCTGCCCGCCCTGCGGGGGACCGGGGCCGCGCGTTCGCCTTGTGCCCAGGTGCCCGCCGAGTTGCATCATTTTCTATTATTTATGCTGTATTTATTGATCCAGCGGGGCGTTGGCACATGGAGCAGCTCGTGGTGCGGCAGCGGTGACATTAGGGGTGTTTTCGGGGTGGCAGCGGGCTCATTCCGAAAGCAGCATCGCTCAGACCCCGTTTCTGCACGGGATGGGTGCATGGGTTGCGTGCAGCGAGGAGCTGTCACCTCTGCAGCGAGCAAACACACGGCCCCAGTCCCGTTCGCCCTGATATTTTGCTATGGAAATGCATCCCCGTGCACCAGGGCTCTAGCAGACGCCAAGGGCCTCGCGCTGTTTTAAGGGGCTGGCCTCGCGTCGTCTCCAGCACCGCAGTCCTCACCACACCCCTGCAACATGGAAATATATTCTATATTTGCAAATCGTGGGGCTCTCCAAGGGATTCCTGTCGTTAGCAGCTCCGCGCATCGCGGCCAAAACATTTGTTTTTGTCATTAGGAGAGACGGCCCCTGCAAGCCGAAGTGCAACATCTCTGTTGTCCGCCTGGCAGCATCGGAGCCCGATCCGAACGCACCGGGGCCGGCGGGCGCCTTTCAGCCCGTCTCAATGGACTTTGGAACAGGCCCCTCATGCAATATGCATTTAGTCATATAGTGCTCGCAGAAAAGGATCCTGAATGAGACAAAATACCTAATCAACTGCATTTACGCCAGGCTTCAGGCACCCACCTGCACCGGGATTAGGTTTGATAGCACGCGATGCAAACCGTACCAGGGTTTTCTCTATAGCATCAATCATGATATTATGCTGCCGTGTTTCGCACTGGTTAGAGAAGCAATTTATAATTTGAGATGACTTCGAGTTAGGAAGCAACTGATTACAGAATGAGAACTTTGCAAGTCCCCAGAATTACAAACCCACGACTTGAGTGAATCATGTGTAAATTTAAACTATGCATCATTAAAATGGCTGCCGTATCCACTCCGGAGGCAGGGAAATATGCTGGGAGAGCTGCGGCTCTCCGAGGCTTCATGAATGAAAATGTCATCCTAAGCCCATATGCGAGCCGATTACTTTTAAAAGGAAAAGTGCTATTTCAGTACCTCAAATAATTTGGTAATTCCCAGGGGAACGTGCCGCATTAGCCCTTTGCAGGTGCTGGGGCTGCAGGTACGCAGCGCAACACGGCGGATTCCTGATAGACAAGGCAGGTATCCAAGACCGGTACTCATTTTCCCTAGCCCACAAGCAGTTTTTAATGCCTTCGGGCGCCAAATTTAACACGAGCTCTGTTTTTTCTCAAGGTATTGCCATCAACTGGGGAGTGAAATACCATGAGAAAATCATAAACGCGTCCTTGAGGTGTAGGAGAAAGGCTCTGCAAAATATGAGCGCAAATAAAAATACGGGATCAGGCTGCACACCCGGAATATTAATATCTTCCAAAATACTGGCTTGCTTTTAAGCTGAGGGATACAGAGCTTTGTGCTTCACCTGACACGCGGCTGGTAAAAAGTAGCCACAACTTTTGCTTTCAGGGAGTGTTTAAATAACAGTAGCAGTAGTAATAATAATAATAATAATAATAATAATAATAATAATAATAATAATAATAATAATGCATAGGAAGATTTCCCTGGGCCTCTGCAACCTATTTCAGCTCCCGTAGTCCTATGCGTTACTGTGCCGGCTTTCATGGTCTTCCTAAGGATGTGGAAGGGGAGGCGTCAGCCCAGCTTAATGGCCAATTAATCATCATTATCATGATAGGCCCTAGCCATAAGGCAACACCTTCCAAAACACGCAGGGGACCTCGTTTGCGCCGCGTGCACTTTTGCCGAGTTATTCTCCAAGAGAGCAAGAAGCGCAAGGCCCAAAGCCCAATCCCGAGCCGACACCTGCATCCTGCGCCCTGTCCCCGNGGACCTCGTGTGCCCCACGTGCACTTTTGCCGAGTTATTGTGTGCACGAAGGGAGCAAGAAGCGCAAGGCCCAAAGCCCAATCCCGAGCCGACACCTGCATCCTGCGCCCTGTCCCCGTCATTCCTTGGTGATTCCGTGGCCCGAGCACCTGCGAGCGGCGCGCACAAAGCTGCATTCACGGCGCTGGCCGCGATCGCCGCGCGGCACCGCGGGGTGTTAAAGATAATAGTGCTGGTAAGGAAACGGGGGCTGCACCTTGGTGCCTCCGAATGTGCACGGAGCGCACGGCCACGGTGCTGCCGGGAGCACCAGGCACCAGCGGGGCAAGGCGGAAAGAAAAGGTATCGACGTGAACGTGCACACGGCAAAGTACTGCAAAACTCCAGGGAAAGGACAAGGTTGGTAGAAAGTGAGCACGGCTCTCGACCATCTGTACTCCATGGCGGAGCCTCATGCGGAGCAAGCGATGAGCATCCTCTTGCAAAAAGCACGTCTGAATGCAAAGAGCACGTGCAAAAAGCACGTTCTACCCTGAAAGTCGGGACAACCAAGCAGGGTATTTACCTTGGAACACTTTATGCACAGGTGCCGCAGCCAGGTCGCAGAGGTGTGTGCCAGGTTTGCAACAGGGACTTGGACCTGACCATTGCAGCATCCCCCTGCTCAACACCCTCCCGTCCCGCGAGCGCACGAGGGCAGGAAGGTGACTGCAGCGCCAAAGGGAGAGGGGAGAAACCCTCCAAGCACCACCTTGCCGTGCCGCAGGGGAAACCAAGCCATCCAGGTTAAATCACACACACTTTTTCCAGGAGCACCTGCATGGAGCTGGTCTCAGCAGCCACGGAGCTGCTGGCAGGGCCAGGATGAGGATGCTTTCAAGTTCATATGGATATAGGATATCCCTGGTCCCACATATCCCATATCCTTCCACTGGAACCGCTTTAAATCCCCCTCCATAAGGATGCGCTTCCTAGCAGAGACAATAAAAAAGGGAGACACTTTCCATTCATGGACATTTCTTCTCACCCATCACACGTCCTCTCTGCTATTCCAGGTGACTGCTGCAGCTTGAGGCCCTTTTGCAGGGAGGGAGGAGGCATCTGGGAGCTAAGGCCCCAGATCTGGAGACAAATATCTCCAAAAGCAGTAGATTATAGCCTACATCCTGAGCTGTCTCAAAATTCTGACATTTCAATTCTCCTGCATTCAAGAAAGTGAAGAAAATAATATCTTCTTTCAAAGAAAAACGAAGGGGAAGGAAAATATGCAGCAAACTCTCCTGTGTGTGTTTTTGACTTAGTAATATCTGTAGCCAATTTTCCCAAGAGACACAAACAAACACATGCCGAACCGGAATATCAATGAGGTCTTTTTTAGAGCAGGCACATTAAAATGCAAAACAGGAGATAATGAGATAAAGCAGCAAGTTACAGGTTTCTTAATTCCAGATTTTTAGAGCCCGGGAAGTAGCTCTGGGAAGAGAACCGGGTTAAACGCAGCACAGGGCCTGGCTGGGGGTGAACTTGGGCTCGGGGCTGCGGCCCCTGGGGCTCTGCGGCCCCGATGCGGTCCCACCGAGAGGCAGAAAGGTGGTTTTGTTTCGCCTGTCAGAGCTCCATCCCCGCTGAATGAGAATTGCATTTTTTCCCATACATCTGACTGCCTGCGCTCCCTCGGCCCTGGAGGTGACACTGTAAAATCCAAGGTCACTTTGAGGAGGTGACATTTTGGGTACTGGTGCCAAAAAGATCATGAAAGGAAAATTAAAAGAAGAATGAATGAGAGGAAATGGAGAGAGGGGGAAGGTATAAGAAAGAGCCATTATTTAACCAGACCTGGCCAAGGGTAAAGGTTTTAATTCTTTCCAAGTGCCATATGTGGTTGCCTGTGGGGGAAAGCCAGAGCCATATTTATCTGACTGAACCAATAATTCATATCTGTTTCAGAAGCCGACTTTGGTGGATTGTAGATCTACAGCTGTTCCTAGTCTAGGTCCAGACTTTCCCGGTGGGAATCACTGTAGCAACACGTCTGACTTATAGGATTCATATGGAGGGGGATAGGAGACCCAGAACTGTAAATTCAAACCGTGTGTACGTTACTTCTATGCATTCAATTCAAAAGCATTTAGGGCTTTTCAAAACAGCCCTTTCACTACAGGAAAACTCCCCCACACTCACAATTTAAAGGAAACAGATCTTTCATGTTTACCCTTCCTGTTTCTTGTAGGAGGTCTCGAAATAAAGGTAAGAATGCAGAGCCGTTTCATATTTCTCCAATAAAAGGCAGAGCGGTGGCCCTGGCGCGCCGCGGATGCGTGCGCACGCGTGTGCGGAGCGGGAGGCTGCACGGGATACACGCTGCCGGGGCAGGAATCGCGGTGCTGGGATTGAACAAAGAGCCTGGAGAAGTGCTTGTGCCTCCCTCCTCCTGCTAAGCCCTCTCCCAAGGCTGTTTTTCCTCACTTCCCAGCACGCGGCTCCCTTGCAGTTCACACACAGGCAGAGCGATAGAGTCCGTCCGTTAAGGACCAAGTTCATCAGGGTCGGGGAGCTCTGATACCTCCTGTCGAACCCTCGGCTGGTAAATCCTTGACCTGGAGGATGCAAGGAAATCCCACTCGGAGGGGGCTCACAAGACCCTCGGAGCCCTGCATAACTGATGGATCCATAACTCCATATGGATCCCATGGAGTACCTGCAGCCGAATCCCTGGGGAAGGCCTACGATCCCTAACCAGACACATCTGCCTGTGGAGAAAAGCAAATTACTGCAAAGGGCCACAGTAAAAGCCCATCCCAACTACAGCCAGGCAACTGCGGTGCCAAGAGCTGCCATAAGGATCCGGATCATCCTGCACGGATACTGCCTTCATCCCCCTGCTCTCCAGCATCCATCTCCATTCGGCCAACCCAAAGGGCGGCCGGGGTTATCCCTAGGGATAAACCTTTCTCCCTGGCTGAGGGAGTAACCGGTTTTCCCCGTCCTTCCTTCCAAGGGGTGCCGGGAGGCTAACGGATCGAGCTGTGGTCCCCAGCACCCCTCGGCATTGGCACGGAGCGCACACAAGCGCACGGCTGTCCGTGCTCCTGGTGGTACCCGAGCGGCAGGTACCCCTACTGCTGCGTATCCCGCGCGTTTGATCTCGCTTTTGTTTGCTCTATGTCTCCCTGCTTGTTTCATGTATTATGTATGATTGCCATGTTGGGTCGCATTCCTCGCGATGCCAAAGAAAATAAAGAATTTTGAACTTTGAGTTAATATGTGCTCTGCATGTTAAAAGATAATGACTGCTGTGCTGTTCACCAGGCCACATTCGCGAGATGATGGAAATCTCCCCAAACTAGAGATGCCTTGATCCTCGTACAGCGGAGCCTACCTTTCCCCTTACTGAATCATCACACTTGTGATCTCGCTTCCAATTTGCTAGGTACCGGAAAAGCATAAGACAAAAAGAAGATGCAGCCGACTCTATGGATTTTAAAATTCAAACCTAGTTAGACACTTTGCGTGCTGCAGAGGAGCACTGGAGAGAAGTGATTTAATTGGGTCCCTTCTCCTAACGTGTAGGGCTTTTTTTTCCCCTACTGAGACAGCAATGCTGTTTTCAGGAGCACTCAGACACATGGAAGAGGGGCAGCATGGTGACTGTCAAAGACGAGGTTGTTGTTAGAGGGGTTTTTAGACCCGAGGGTAACTTATCTGCACTGCAATTTTGATCCAGATGTCAAACCTCTGTTTCCTGTAAATTGGTTAACCTGGAGAAGCAAGTGTCTTACTTGAAACCCTATGACATAACTTACTCCTGGAACCAAGGGTTTAAAATTGTGATATATCAAGGATAATATAGAAGCTTTTTAACGGAGGCATGGAACTTTTATAGCTGCAACGTATTCCTTATCGCGACGAACCTTCACAAAGGGTGAGCAGCCCTAAATTTAATAATTCAAAAGAATGTCTGGGCATCCAGGACTGGGAAGTATTTACGAGATTTTAGCTGCAACAATCCTAGGTATGGATGGCAATCTCTCCTGCTGTACTTCACCCTTTTCTTGGAAAACAGCAGTGAAAAATAGGCAATTAATATTAATAAATAATGGGCATCTGCCACACCTTAGGCGCTAAGGTCCTACCAAGACAGGCACTGAGAAAACAGCAAGACAGACTGATTTCAAAGAAAGAAGAAACTAGCACAAAGCAGCTCTCCAGCCTCAGCGATGACACGAAAATAAAATAGCAAAAAAATGAGGCCCCGACCTCATTTTCTTTTGCTTTGCATGTCATCGTGGGGATCAGCAGGACTGCTCAGACGCTCGGCTTGGACAAACGCTGGAAGACTTCCCTAGGCAAGACGCGGTATTTCAGGACGCTTCATCAGCCCCACGCAGACCCAAAAGCTGATGATACTGTTGGCCCAGGAGGGGAAGGGTGGATGACGGTAGAGAAAGAGGTTAATAGTTTTAACTACATTTTTGACCCCACATTCTTTCAAGAGAAATGCCCTGTTATGTTTTATAAAAGAGGTTTTCATCGAGGAATACAGTCATTTAAAGCCATATTTTCAAAGGCTTTCTCGCTTTTTATTGGTAAATTGAAGCAGACAGAAAACTGCTTTCTTTTGAATTTCCCTGGCTGAGGTGTCATGTTGCACTGTGTGATAGATGGGACTGGGAATGACAAGTCATGGCAATTACTAGATCAGTGGCTGGCTGATTCCAAAGGAGGTAGCTCTCTGCAAGAGTAGTTTTTTGTTGTGTGTTGTTGCAAGGCTGGATTAGGAGAAAATAAAGCAACTCGGAGTTGTTAATAGTAGTTCTTAGCGCAAACATCAAGCTGCAGGTCTTGCTTGGCCATGCACACCGAACGGCATCTTTGTCCCTACGTGAGGATGGTGTAATTGGCTCTGTTTTGCAGAAACGCTAACGGGGAGATTTCCCTGTCTGCTCTGGCTCCTATAACCTCGCTGATCACAAGGCACTTTCTGGGGTCAAACCTGCCGTCTCCTGTGTGGTGCAGCAAAGAGGTGTGCCACAAATAAGAGCTTCAAGAGGCCTGACAGATTTAGTGCCTCTGTGGTCATATTTGGGAGGTGTATTTGAGCACATCCACCTGCCTCGAGACGGAACGAGCGATGCTCTGGGGACAACATCCCGCACTGCTCGGACTCGGCTCGGGCAGGGTTTCTGCACAAGAACTAGCCCTGTGTATGCGGCTTAGACATCACCAGAGCCATGGATAGGGAACCTCACTCATTAACACATTTAGAGTGCCCTGCTTCCTGGATATAAGCATTCCCCAGATTCCAGAAGACATATTTTTACATCATTCTCTATGTTTTCCTGTGTTCAGCATTATCTTTCACTAAATGTATTCTTGCAACATTCTATTTACTTTGGGTCTCGAGCTTGGAGACCTCCAAGGGTCTCCTCCTTCCCTAGGAATTTTGCAAATAAATCCCTGGCAGAGATCTGGAAAAATATGTTTTTTGTTCCTCACATGCGAGCCGATTTCCTTGAGACCCTGGGCAGTGCATATGCTCTCCATCACGCAGATCACAGAGGGATTTGCTCAGAGGATCCCGACAACCGCAGCTGGGGTCGGCCCTCCCTGCGGGAGACCTGGACGTCTGGCGAGAGCAGGGGACAACACGGCGAGCGCCACGAGGCGACAGCTGTACCACCTGGAGCGGGAAAGGTGTCCCGGTTTGCACCCTCTCTTGGAGATATCTCCGAACCCTTGGGAATGCGGATGCCACCAGAGCGAGCGAGGTCTCCGTGGGGCCGCAGCTGCCGACACGGGTCCCGCTGAGCGCCCGCTGCTCCTGGCACCGCTGGGCTGGGGATTGCATCTTGCTGGGGGCAGCGGGACCAGCGGGGTCCCATTCCAGAGTGGTCCCTCCGCTGGCTTTCTGCAGCGCGCGGCAGGGCACCCAAGCAGGAATGCCTCTCCGGACCCCGGCCTCAAATTAAGGATAAATCAAGGGGAGGGGGATCCATTTCTTCGCTGTCCTTGGCCCAGGAACCGGCACGGGAAGGGCCTTTCCTCGGAGCTGGGGGAGGAGGGCCGCGGCGCGGGGCCCCGGCGGCCTCCGGCTCCGCAAACACACATGAAAGGGGAGCTGGGGGAGGGCTCCGCGCCGCAGAAACAGCCCTCGCGGCAGCTCCTGTGGCAGGGGTCAGCCCGCAGGACACCGAGGAGATATATTAAAAGGGGGAAACCGGAGGAATCTAAATAATCAGGCTCCCCACCGGATAATGCCTTGACAAGAGGAGATGCTGCGGGAGCCAAGGAAAACCGACTCGCGCAGAGGGGCAGCAAAGTAAGACGCCTTCTCCGAGGGGACGGGGCTGGCGACAGCGGGGGGACCGGGGAGGCGAGGGGGAAGGGCTGAAATCTGGAAGGAAATTAAATAATAGCCCGGAATTCCCAGGTGAGGAACGATGGAATTAAAAACAGAAAGGCCCCCAAGAGATAAACAAATCAAGGCTGGGAGGTGAAACGCAGACAGGGAGAACTGGAGGGGCCAGGGCAGCCTGCAAGGCGAGCTGGAGTCTGCAGCGTTCCTCGTGCTTCTGCAATTACCCCAAAAGCGGGGCCTTGCTCTGCCTGCGCTGCACAGCACCTAGGGAGAGGCAGCACTGCCCCCCGAACCAGCAGAGTTAACCACAGGACACCCCTTAACCCTGATCTGCGGTCAAAGAGCTGAGGTGCAGAGAAATTCAAACCATTTCCCATACGCTGCATGGTTCTTGCATGCTGGGCACTCTGCTAAAAGGACTTTGAAGGATGTATAAATGTCTCTTCCATGTCCTGGGCTCAGGCACGCACCTAAAGCACCAGGTTATCACGGCAGCCTACGCACACAGACCATTTTGTGCATGGAAATGGGGTGTCCGCATCCCAAGCAGAAGGGACCACTACATAAATGCTGGTTCTGTGTGTAGGTTTGTGGAGAGTTTGTAGCAAGATAAGGAATTAAATCTGTGCTTTGGTATCCCAGGAAAGCAACCTGAATGCACACCCCATTTGAAAGGTGCTTTTCATGCAACATCCATCAGGAAACAAGTTGGGAGACAAAGACGGGTGGAACAGCTCAGATAAACTCCTGACATAGGTGCTGTAAACCCATGGAGCTGTGTTGACTCCAGCAGATGTGTTTGGATTGAGGACGTGGTCCTTAGGGACTAGGAACTTATTGACTTGGAACCGAACCACAGATTTTTTGGCAACTCTGTCGCTTTTAAAAAATTAATGACGAGCCCTGAAAGCGCATTACCAATAAGCATTAATATTCCCTAAGGAGGAACTGGAGCTCAGGGAGTGGGACCGACTAAACCATGAAGCAACATAACACAAGAACAAGGCAAAGAACCCAAAGAGCTTCCTTGTTCTCAATACTCAGGATATTCACTCAGCCCCTGAGTCTCTGCACCCAAGGAACCTCCCCACATTAATAGAGAACCCATCTTGATAACCTCAGCCTACAAGAGGAATAAATATCCCCCGCTTCCCGCACCACACTCTTCAGAGAGTGCGGATGCAGATCTCTCTTTCTGACTGGAACTGCTCCCTAGTATTTAGTTCTTGCATCTTTCTTCCTGCAAGAGCAGGGCTGTCAGCAAACCCCTGCATTCTTCTAGCGCTACTCCAGTTTGTGTTCAAAAGCCTTTTTTATTTCCTTTTCCAGTGCCACATGCTGCTGCGTCAACAGAATACAGGGTCTTCCTAAACAAAGGAATGTGTGTCTAGAAACCATCCGTGGAGAACGATGGCCAGAACGCTGCCAGCAGAAAGACAGGAGATCCTACACTGCTTCGTCCAGCACCGTTTCGAAAGAGACAGGACGGTTCACACGTGGGCAGCCCAGTACATAACACGGGACAAACGCATCCTAGACCAAATCGCGTAAGTGACAGGAATGACATCGAGCATTCACAGATAGTTTCCCTCTACGGATCAAGGTGAAGCAAAGGACTCAGTTTACTGCTATGGACGCGTTTCAGCGAGCAGATGCATGTCTGGGATGCACGGCTGGGAAAGTCCAACACCCCGGAGAAGCTTCCAAGAGCAGCCTGAGGACCGTCTCTGCGATGTGTAACTGCAGCAACACAGAGCTGGGGGTCTCCCCGCTCAGGAGGCACAAACGAGCAGATGAAGGTGTGCCTGGCACCAGCGGGACGGGCTGGCATCGGCCACGGCAATAAAGAGCCACCCTTGAGTCAGGAGACCCGGCTCCAGTTCCAGCTCCGCTACCAACTTGCCGCTTCGTCTCGGCCAAGTCATTTGCTCTGTGTTGTTGATTTAACTCAAGCTGGTTGTGAGTCTGCAGCCAAAAAGGCTTTCATCAGAAAATATGGTTCAGAGGGGAACATATGACCTGCAGCTGAGCTCTGCCGGGGTGCGAGACCATTGGACTGACACAGTGCTGTGCCAGACCTCATCACTGCTCATCACAGACCTCGTCAGTACTGCACGGGAGACGCTGCAAGGAGTGCCAGGGAACTGAAGGAATCGCATGCAGTTGTTCAACGGGATGGTGGTCCTAGAAGGAAGGAAACATCCAGCCTCGCTGCTTGAGGCGCTGCCGTGGGACGCTCAGTGGAAGTCCAGAAACGACCCGCTCGGAGCCAGGATGGAGATATTTCCCCATCAGGTGCAGACAGCAGGTGCGCCGTGGCATGTTGTAAAGGAGACGTGAAATCAAAGCCAGCATCGGCGGTAACTGGATAACCTCTATCTGCCTTTCATGCCTTGCTTATGATGCCTAAGGAGAGCAGAAGGGGGAGATTGTGCCTTCTGCCAAACAGCACAGCTCCTTTTATCTCCGTTTTGAGAGTTTCTACAATATTTTTAATTTTATTTAATGTCCAGTGCTTTTTTTTTTCATATTATACATGACCTCGATGCACCCTGAATCTCAGCACTATTTGCACCTATCATGAGATTGAGGGAAGCCTCTTTATTCTGTTCAGATCTGCCAGACTTTCTTTTCGTACGACTTGGCCACTTCATTTAGAAGAAATCCTAAATATTTGTTTTAATTGCAGAATGGCTTCTCATAAACCAGCAGGCCTGTGTGCTATCAGGCTTTGGATTGCATCAAACCTGGCATGTGGCCTCATAAGGCAGATGGTCAGGAAAAAGCACCTTGGCACAGTCTTCCCTGGCATCTTTCAGACAAAGGGCTGCACCAGTGACCGAGCTGCCGTCGCGGAGCAGAGACTTTTATCTCTCATCGCAGATTTTGAATGCTGGATCCAGCAGGGTGCTAAGCTCCTGTCAGTCTCTGTCAGCCCTTCACTCCCAATGTCTTTCTCCCCGCAGTCTGGCTGGTGCGGAAGGGTCTGTTGGCAAAAGTCAGGGTTGTGGTTCTATTTTCAGAGCTGCCTGCATGGCTCCCTCCCCCTTCTATAGATTTTGCCCAGCTCTGTCCTTGTTAATGGTCATCCTTAAAAGCCTGGGTTTTTTTCAAGTGCTTAGCCCTCGGCTGAATCTGATCCCAGTATTTCCAACAATTCCCATCCTGGGCTGCAGCGGTTGCATTCAGGGAGCTCTTTGCTCTTCTCATTCTGAACACTCACGCTCCCCATCAGCTAGGCAAGATTTAGTGGAAACCCTTTGATCTGCAGCGAGGTTCAGGGATGTACCTAACCCATGATCCAACTCTGATTCCTGCAGATAGCAGCACATTCCAGCTCTAAATCCTGCCAGCCCCAGATGACCTCGCCCACCTGGGAGGAGAAGGGGGAAAAACATCTTTTTTTGAAAGACACGGTGCATTTCTTGCTTGCATGCTGCCAACAGTTAGAAACCTGGACAAAAGACACAGAAATGCTCTCTATATTGTCTGTACCAGGTTACCTGGTGTTTCAGGACCCCTCAGATCTCAGCCATCACAGGTCACCCTAAATATTACCTTCACAAAAGATACAGAAACACTGGATAGACATTTCTCCCTCTGGATGTGCTTGTTCCCCCTCCCTGCCTGTGCGTTCAGCCATCCTATTGACTCATCCAGCTATAGACACCTGCACGCATATATCTTATATACGAGCAGTGTGAGTGTCCGTGTGCTGTGCTGCCATGGTAGAGCCACACTAGTGCTAAATTAGAGGAGCAGAGGAAGGTTTTTTAAGCTGTCATCAATAAAAGTCCTAGTAACTCAGCGGGCAGGCGTGTCCAAGATTCATCACTATTTCCCAGGTGGTAGGAACAGCAAGTGGCAATATCTGAGTGTGTTTTGTTTCTTTCATGTTCCTACCTGTATTTGATGTGGTTTATTAAAATTCCTGTACATGCAGCATAGCTGTCAATGGTCATGAGGGATCATTTGATCCTGTGGCTTTTTTTTAGGCCTGGTGTCAGGCTGTTCCCCGAGCCCATGCTGGGCATCACTGGAGCTGCTCAAACACGAGACCTTCAGCAAACGCAGCAGTTCCATGAGATCGGGTGGACACCCTTTGAATTTTGTGCAAGATCTGTTGCCCACACTGTGCTGTCCTAGTTACCAGCACATCTAAAGTTCGCGTGCTTTTTTTAGAACAGAAACCATCTGAAATCGCCTGTGCGTGTGCTATATAGGTGCTGGTGCAGTTTGGTTGAAAATCCGGGGTTTCTCACCTGATTTTAAAAGAGGAGCTTTGCAGAATCTGTTGTATTTTGTCTGTACAAAACCAAAGTCAGTGGATTTGGGCTATTACTCTCACAACGTACCTAAAACACGAGGATAGGGGGGCCCAGGGCTCACAGATGGTTTGTGGGGTGAGTAACAGAATACATCTGCACCTTCTCCTGGTTCCTCCAGGATGGGGAGACACTCAGCTGGGAATTAGGGGTGATTTCCCTCCACCAGCCCCATGGGGTGCAGCCCACAACGGGGTTTTGCTTGCAGACTAGCAGAGAAACACCGATGAAGATTAACTTGCTGTGTAACACAAGCTGGACGAGCCTGTTTTGTGCAGGTGAAAACTTCTATCTGCTTAAAACCTCTGGGGGAAGAGGGTGTCACGGTTATGTTGAGAAGAAAGTAGATTCCTATGGGTGAAAGCGATATTCCTCCCTATCCTTCCTAATTGAAGCTCACCTGAAGAGCTATCTAAGCTGACATGAGAAACCTTTTTATGCCTCCTTATGTTCTGTGTCGCCAATTTAGCCCATTTTAGAAGATCCATCACAAGCAATGTCACAAACAAAGGCTGCTAAAGTGCTAGCATTTGAAGTATTAATTTAGCCCAACACATTAAGACTACCTATCTTTCTGCCAATTATTTTTGATAATTGTAACTATCACCTCAAACAGTCTGAGATGCACAGGATCTGCAATTATCTGTATTTCTCCCTTTCCCCCCCAGCAGGTGAAAGGGATAAGAGGTAAAACTGTCAGGGAGCAACTGAAAGCTTCTATTTGCCAAGAGGAACATCTGAGTAATTTCTCCAACTACACAAAAAAAAAGAAATTGTCTAAGGGAGAAAAAAAGGATGGATGGTGGCAAATGTATTTGCAAACAGAGTGATAAAGAGGCCCTAGGAATTGGAGAAAGTGCTGACGGACGAAATGTTAGGAATGAAGAAAGGAAACCAGGGTAATGCAATAAATATGAGAAATAATTTTGCAGGGAGCGGAGCGCGCCCGGCCGTGCACCCGGGAGCACCGAGGAGCCCGAGCACGGGGCCGCTAGAGGGACCCTTGGCCAGCACGATGGGGTTGACCCGGGTGCTGGGCCCCGCCAAGCCGACCGGGTTAAACGGCCTTGGTTTTTTGCAGAGGCTGCTGGTGACCTATTGGCGAGCGCCAAGAGGCGGGTGAGGCTGCAGCGCTGCCCTGACCCACCGCATCCCTGCACCACAACGCTGTGATACAGCCCCAGGAGGCAGAACACGTCCCCAGCTACCCCCCGACACTGCTCTGCAGGTCTCCTACCCAGCCCGGCATCGGAACCGAGCCTATTGAACGTCTAATAAGTCAAGCACAGCCTGGAGAAGTCTGATTTTCAAGCCAGAGCAGCATCTTGCACCCATTCGAAACGTCCGTTTGGAAATTCAGTGTGAATAACACAAACATAAGACAGATGCTGCCACTTACTCAAATGTCTTGGAGGAACAAATGGGAGCTGAATCCGAAAGCAAATGAAGCAAGCAGATTGCGGCTCTTAAGTGGACTGTCTGCTCTAGCAAGTGCAAAGCCTGGCAGGAAGGAATCGACCGCTCGCCGCTTTGCTGTGCACAGGGCAAGGGCGCGCGGGCTGGCGCAGGGGGCTGGTGGTGACGGCTTTGGTCCGCGCGAGGTGCAGGTGCCGTGCACGCGCTTTGGGGCATAAAGACGGTGCCCGGAGAGACGCCGAGCACCAGCGCTCGGGAGGGCCCGCTGCATTTGGAGCCAATGAGCTAGAAAGAGCCGCGAGGGCAGATGCTGGTGGCGCAGGAGCTGCCCGCCGGGCCGGCCCGCGCGCCCCGCGCAGCTGGCGCCGTGTCAGACGCGACTCCGGCTCCGTGCAGGAAATACTGAGCACTTGGCCGCTCCGAGCACGGGCTGGGAAGGCGGCCAAGATTATGCTTCACATCTGCTCCCGCGAAGCCAGTGCAAGCCCTGTTTTAGCGTGTAGGGTAAACAACGGCATCACTAGTGCAACACAAGCGCAAGCCAACGTGCGTACGCCGGCGAGGCCATCTTGGGAGCGGGAATCGGGGAGGCTCCGCGTTTGGTTGTTCTCTGAGCAGAGAAAACAAAGCGAAACAAAATAAACAAGAAAAAAAAAAACCCACTTGCATTGCTCTTACAGCCGCCTCTTGCCTCTTCTTCTTCACCTTCATGGAGCACAAACCCATTAAAGGGTTCTAGTCCTATTTCTGGCAACAATAAATCTAAATTTTCAAGCTTGGCAAAGCAGGCTAAACAACTGGCATAGAGATAAATGATTCCTCCAAGATAATGTACAGCCCTCATTACCCAAGGGCTCCTTCAAAGCCCCTAAATGCCGCTTTTAAAGACCTAGAAAACTGGTTCTTTCTGGCGCACAAGTGCAGGTAAGCTTTGCTATAAGGGAGCACGCTCAGCCCTCGCCGTATCCAAGGATCTGTGGTACTCTTCCAGGCTGGGAGCAACGGGGGAGTTTGGGAAATGTCGTATCCCGGGGCAGCCTGCCGAAGAAAGTCTCTGAAATGAGACTTAGCGGCCAGCATGCATGCAAGNGTGGTACTCCTCCAGGCTGGGAGCAACGGGGGATTTTGGAAAATGTATCCCGGGGCAGCCTGCCGAAGAAAGTCTCTGAAATGAGACTTAGCGGCCAGCATGCATGCAAGAAACCTTGCGAGCAGCATTCAGCCCTGCAAGGGACCAGGGGAACAAAGGGATTTGAGGCACGGATTAGGTCATTCCAAACGGCCTCAACACTGCTGGTTTGGGGGGATTCTTTTTCTTTTTTTTTTTGCTTCCAGCCTTGTGGCAAAGACTGGGTTTGAACCTCTCAGGACAATGTTTTGACACAAATATTTAAGCTATTTAAAATAAGTAATAACCTTCAGTTCCCTTCAAGAGTATTATATTAAAAACAGAGAATGGGATTAAAACAGATTAGCTTCCGACGTTTCTTAATGTGGCAAACAGCATCAATCAGATCATATCAATGAAAGCTGACAGCTCAGGGAAATCCAAAGGACCAGGTTCCCTTAGAAATAAAATATTTGATATATTTTCATCTAATTCTTTTCTTTTAAGTTGTTCATAACTGCATTGACTTTATAAAAACATAATGACACTTTAGGCTTTGCTTAGCATCAACATCCTAAAAGTACAGGAGAATACCAAATCATTGCAGCCTGGTAGCAGTGCATACGGTACAGCAGGAAACACTATTATCCATCTGCTGTCCAGCTACCACTGCCCACTGGCTTTCTGCAGGGTGAAACCGGTGGAATCCTCGCTTACAACCCAACGAGCGCAGAGCCCTAGCCAAATCCATCAAGGTACGAACGGAAAGATGAGCCCCGAGACCACGGTGCAAGGATGAGGTTTGTAAAATAGCCAGTGCTGCTTGCTACATGAGAGCGTATGCACTCAGCCCATGAGGAACGATGGAAAAGGGTGCTGGGGACAGCAAGGATGGCTGCAAATGGAAATGGAAACACCACTGCAAGTGGAAATACCACTGCAGATGGAAACGCCACTGCAAATGGCCTTGTGCTATGGAAAAAGCCAGGCTGCAACTCACTAGTGCAACCAAATGAAGCACAAACGCACCGGAGCCCGGCACTTCACGGGGCATTATCCATGTGCTCGATGGGGACTGGGATTTAAAATCCCTCTGCATTCCCTCAGCAGCATCTTTGAAAAATCTCTTCCTAACTGTTTTAAAATAAATCCTGTTAAATTCTGCTGTGAGTTGTCCTTATCTCTGCACACCTGTGTGCCAGCCCTGTTTTTTTCTACCTTTTTTTGCTGTGCCTGGACAAAAGAGCATGTATCTGCGTGTGCCAGTGTGTGTGTATGGCTGAGATGAACTAAAGAGACAATTATCTTCAGCTGAAAATAAACATCATGAAACTATAGATGCCTAATTTTTGCACCTGGAAGATCCTCTTACAGCTATTCACTACTAATCACTCTTAGCTAATAAATGAATAGAATAACTAATGTGATTAGAGTAATTTGCCTATTCATCAGGAATATTAAATGAATTGAATATTTTGTATTTGACTAGTCTCACAGCATTTCCCTGATACTGTAATTAGCTTTATGCCTATTCCTGTGGCAAAAGTGCTGTGTGGCCTCGGAAGACAAGGATGTTCCTGTTCCTCCGGTGCTGATGGACACACGGACAGCTCGCTTTGTAGCCATACCTGCCACGGGGGCTTGTTTGGGATTAACCACCTCCCATCCTGCCAGGGAAGGGCCGAAAGTCATGGCAAAACTGAGGGATAAAACCCCTGGGAGCAAACAAATGCCCAAAGATCTGGACTTCTACGGACCAGACATTGCCTATTTACTCGAAGGAGGCACCAGGGGCTGGGAAAGCATCCATGAAATGTCGGGAACGCAGCAGTCTGTTCACAGCTATGGTGGACTTGGGCTAGGGACTTCTCCAAGAAATTTTTGGCCCCCGTGATTCTCTTATTCACTTTCTGGTTTCGAACACGGCAGCTGGGTGAACCTCTAGACAGGTAGCAGCCCTGTTGGTACATGCCAAGAGGGTGTCTGTTATACTTTAATCTCAAAGAGGAATCAGCCCGGAGTTAAATTATGCAAATAGTGGTATAAAATATCCAGTGGGCAGATATTCAAACCAGGATTTGCAATATATGTATGTATATAAAGAATCTTTTGGATCTGGGATGTAGTTTTCAAAATCCATACACATTTCTTTAACAGAAGACAGGAAAGAGTTAGAAAAATAATTCTGGTCCTGGCCCATTTCTATAAAATAAGGGGAGTATATAGTATGATACAGGAGAGATACATTAATAAAATTGCCAAAGATGATCTGTCACTTCCTCTTGGTAAGAAGCCAGAGCATTTTATAAAATGCATTTGCACTTAACCAGAATGATATCATAATCTTCCTTAGTCATATCTTTTCATGCCTTACTGATACTCCACAAAGCAGACATCAAGGTTTTCAGGAGACATCCTCAAAATGCTGCATTAAAATTAAAAAGGAAAGAGGCTGCATCTAAAGGCTGCACAAACAGAATCACCTTCAGCAAAACCTTGAGCATGAAATACACAGCACTGTGCGTGTTCGTATCAGGAAAGGAAATTAAGAGGAGAAAACAATGAATTATTGAAGGCTTCAGGGTTCTCTGGGTCTGTCTGGATAGATCTAAAATCAAGATGTCACTATAATCTCTTTCGGGGTCTCTTGCTGTCTTTGATTGGAGCGATGCAGATGTGAGACAGTTTTATTCACTGAGAAGGGACCCAAGCATAATTATGGTTTCAATTGGGTTTTGCCTCCCCCTTTACATTAACAGCTGCTTACATTGACCTCATGCAGTTCCAAATCCCTTCTCTTTGTTCACTTGTCTATCTCTTCTTTTGTTTGTTTGTTTCTGTTTTTTTCTTTCCTTCTTCTTTTTTCTTACTGGGTAGTTGCAGAGGAAAACGCATGCTTGGAGAACTTCAGATGTTGTATCGCTGGCATGAGCCTTAGCCCTTATTAGTTAAATCCAGCTCAATCTGCACCTTAGCTCCCATATGACCAAATCCTAGAGTAAAATCTGGACCCCTCTTTCAGAGATAGGGTATTATATGTCACAGGGCTATATGTCACAGGGCAGTCACAAGGATGCCTGGAGAACATCCTTCCAGGTAGAGAGGTGACAAGGTCTTTCTTAATTATTTTTCAACCAAGAGTTATATCTAATGCAAAATAATAATTTCCTGCTCACCTATCCACAGATCCTTACCTTTATTTAACTTTCTATTTATACCTGGTGCTTTCACTGTGAATCTCATATCAGTTTTGCTGGTTTACTTACATATTTTTGACCTCTCCTTTTATTTCTCCAGATTACCTCTTTCAGATTGCAAAGTGATTCGTATGTTGTTGTGAGAAAATGCTATATAAATGAATAAGTTATAATAATAATAGTACATTGCGGTGATAATAAAGGATGCGTTTTAAACAAAGCCTCTGGCTGCCGGTGTGGAGAAGCTGTGGAAAAATCAAAGATAATCTTGCATGAGGAGAATTGTAATGAGAAAGACCTGGAATATGTTATCTCCCTGCATTGATCCTATCTGCTCATCCAAGAACAGGATGTCCCAGTTCGACTCGAAGAGCGTGTCGGATTTTAAGCTAAATTTAGGGCCAGGTGCTCGACTGCTCTAAGGGGTACGGCTCCAAGGGGAAAAACGGAGCTGTGCAAATTCCTTCTGTTCAGTTTTAGCACGTCAGGATTTAGGACATTGTCCCGGGGTGAAGGGGGACCCTGCTGTGCTCCGCACTGCACCTGCACGCAGCCTGCTTCGTCCCCAAAGCCCTGCGATCCGAGGAGATGCAGGGGGAGAGCAGGGGAGGTGATGCTCCGCGGCCACCCGGCAGGGCAGCGGCAGGGCTGGGACACGCTCCTGCCCCTGCTGCAGCGTCCCGTCCCTTGCACCACCCTGTCTGCAGCAACAGACTGCTCCCAGCACCGAATTGCTCTGCTGCTACAAGCTGAGCTGTGGTTCGAAATACTTCATCATCTATAGACGACCCACGGACATCAGGTCAAATTCATTGCCTACCAGCTGTAACAGAGATTAAATCAATAGTGTTCTTGGCAATACTATAACAAAAACTGCCTGCTTATACACCAACGTTCCAGTTTTATTCCATCAGCTGTTTACCAGAAGATCATTTCTAATATAAGTACGAATGTGGATGGAATTACACCAATGATCAATTTGCCGCAGGTACCTATATGGTTGTTAAGCAGTATCTCCTCAGCAATAGGGGATCTGCAAGCACAGCAGACACAGGGTGCAACATACAAACAGGACAGCACCTCTTCCATAGGAGCTTCATCTGCTAGCGAAATCTCCCTGCCCACGGGATAGCATCTAGGACCCCGAGAAAGTAATCTCGTGATTTATTAGGTTTCCTAACAATGGCAATAAGCAAGGCAGCTTTTTAAGGAGCTAACTGAATTGTGCTGTGTTGTTTTTTTCACGGTACAATGTGGATCTATTTAGCCTTATAGCTTGAATTTCAGCCTTTCTTTGCCCATGAGAAAGCCTAGTAAATGGGATTTGTGCTAGAAGCGGTAGGAGAGAATATCTTTTAATTAACCAGGAGGGGGGCTCAGGGAAGATGTAGCATCATTTCTTAGCAGAGTTTCTAGCCTCACTGTGAGAAAAATGTATACAAATTAAGGTAGCACAGTAATTGCAAATCAGATTCCTGATGATTTGGATTCATCTCCCCTGATTTAACTGGGCTCGTGTGCTGGCTGGGACGGCTCCAGGAGCAGGTGCAGCTCTGCAGATGCAGGAGGCAGCCCCGGTTTCACGGGGGGGCCCTGGGAGCTGGGCCCCCCGTGCGGCAGCGCGGTCTCACGTGAGGTGGGGGGTTAGAGACTGGAGATCAGCTCTTTTCAGCGCAGAGAGATCCCGACCTCTCATTGCAATGCTGGGGAGAATTGCCTTTCCCATGGACTCGCCGAGGTCCCGAGAGCGAGAGCTCTGCGCACATCCCGCTCCATCAGAAAACGGGTCCGGCAGCGGCACAGCCCAAGGAGCAGACATGCCCGTTCCGCCTGCAAGGCAGGGATGGAGCTGCGCCCAACGCTGTGTGCTGATCCCCCCACTGCTTGGGTTCATTAGTGCTGGCCCACAACCAGCCTGGCCCTCCCGCGGCCCTGTCTGGCTCTCCGTAGCGCCCCGTGCTGCTCCTCGCCAAGTCCCACGGCGTTTCGCTGGACGAGGCACGCAGGTTCAATTTACATTCTGCTCGAACAACGTTTCATCTCGTTCCTGCGCGTCGCCGCTGGTGATGAGGCAGTAAGAAGCCGATGAAATTTATTTCTGCTCTCTGCCTTGCTGTATAAATAAAGGAAAAGGAATAAAATACTTCTCCTACAGGAAGCGTGAATGCTTTGTTTAACCATGCAGCTGAGAGATTGTATTTATCATACAGGATCTGCACTCATCTACGCCCGCAATTTACTCTCTAAAATTAAAAGATCTCGTTCTGGCCTTGCTTACATTCATTTTATACCTGTGTCACACCACTGAATTCAGTAGATTTACTCTAACATCACTGTTGAGTAAAAATCCAGCCCGAGTTTCACAGAAATGGCATGGCCCATTGTAGGCGCTTTTCTCGGCTATGGGGAACCAGAGCAGGCAGGCTGCACTTCCCAGGAATAATTGGTGTATACACACACCATATGAGATTTACATTCCCCGCATCCATGACTATATACAATGCGATTTAAATGGCACAGACGCTAAAGAAAGTGGACTGCAAAGCATACAGTATTTGAAAATAAACATAAAGCAAAACGGTTTGACATCCTATTTCACTTAAAATGTAAATGGTGAGCATTCAGAGCATGATTTACAGCCTTTTTAAAAGCACAAATGTTTTTCCTTTTGGCCCCCTAATGATACCACAAATCAGGAAAAATCTCTGCAGCATCAGGAAATGCCCCTTGCTGGTTTTCTCCTACCTATTGGTGTTACCCGAAGAGGTGGACGTGGATGCTGGGGATCCATCAGAGAGACAACCTCTTGATGAGGCAGTGGGGAGATGGACATGACCCCAAAGAGGTCCTCGTGCAACAGACCCACCTGCTGAGCAGCGTTTTGGACACCTTTGGGTCTCAAACCATGAGGTTTGGGTACAGGAGATGCCAAGACACTTCTCAGCTCCTCCCTGGGGGCAGCAGGACCCACACTCCATGGATCCTGGGGCTGTCCTAACTTTAGGTGCGGCTTGGGCAGGATTTTGCCCATCTTGGGAATAGGCACCCGTAGCTGCCACCATCCTCCCCTCGACACGAGGGCGAGCCAAAAGGACGAGAGCAAGCGCAGGTTTGCGGCCACGACATCCAGCCTTTAAATCTTTAATAACCTTCCTTTTCTCTGCGCGGAGCGCAGGAGCAGGCATCTTGAGAGATCAAACCGAATGCCTAATTCGAGCGGCTATTAATAAGGGTTAAACCCGCGGGCGCGCGCCTGCCTCGCCGGCGGCCACGCGGCCCGCGGAGCGGCGGGCCCGAAGGGCGTCCGCTCCGAAACACCGTAATGAATCATTTCTCCTCAGCAAATCTGGCAAACTTCAATCCCGGGTTCCTGCAGCCTCCCTTTCACATGTCCAAGCCCTCTGTGACACATCAAATTTAATGAGACTGCACAGACCTCAAATAGGCGCTGTAGCACTGCTGGGATACTTTATTAAGGAGGATCAGACAGAATGCGGTTGCTGTTTAAGAGCCTTTAAAAGCAAATTGCACTTCTTTTGGGGGAAAAAAGGGAGAGCCGGGGGGGAGGCTCCACTTTGGACCAGCCACCCTTCTCGAGGAGCTATTCCGTGGGCCAGGGCAAGCACAACAAGGACCACGGGACCAGCGACACGGTACGGGAGGCTGCGTGCAAGAACACGGACAAAGAAACATGTTATTTTACAGAATAATAACACTAATCCGAGCACGGCAAGCTGTGCAGGGGAGCACCCCAGCCGGGAGCCCACATTGACCCTGCTAGGGCAGAGGAAAGGCCAAGTTCGGCCTCTGCGGATAAAGGAGAGGTGGGAATAACTCTGTGGAAAGATGGATGATGTAGAGTATGTGTTGAGCCACCCTGGGGGAGCCCGGGCAGGGGGAAGGTGTGATCTAATACTGTTCTTATTGCAGTATTTATGCAAGGCGCGGAACACGACTGCTCCCCGTGTCCATGCTCGAGTCCGGGGAGGCAGCGGTCGTGTTGGGCTGGCCTGGGGGAAGGGAAGTGATGCTGCTCCACGAGGTACAGCACAAAATACCGGCCCGTTTTTACAACTAGAGCCAGCTAAGATACGCTCTTGCGACCTGCTTTGTTTGGAAAGCCCCCTTCTCCTTCAGGATTAGAGAAGATATCCTTCAGACCGAGAGAAAGAGGAAAGCAACTCTTAAAGAAAATTATTTCTTTAAGCAAAGGGCCAGGGCACTGGAATACATCACCCGATGAGGCTACGGAAAAGCCAAAAGGTCTACTGTAGCCTAAGGATTTCAATCTAATTGGGTTTTGTATGAAGACTTACAAATTGGACTGGCTTTCCGGGAGCTCTCAAGGGTGCTTGGCTAAAAGCAGAATGAATATAGTTAGGAAATTCCATTTGCCAGACCTGGGTTCCTGGTTTCACGCTCTATTAGCTCCGAGAGGAGAGTCCCCAGAGTTCGGAGCAGTCGCAGGTTAACAGGTCCAGACAAGCGGGTCTTGGGAAGGCTGGGACACGGGGCTGGGAATTTAATAGAGCAGCACTGCTGGGTCCTACCTGTTTCAGTGCCGGTTTCCTTCCAAGCAGCACGTCAATGAGGACAGAGTGACCGACCCACACGCAGGGACACCGGGAGCCGGGAAGGGCACAGGGACGTGTGTTCACTCCTATTGTGTCTGCCCTAAAATTAGGGACTCGGAAGGTTTTATGTGAGCAGAAGAGAATGACAGCATTGTCGCATTAACAAAGTAAGGAATAGTCTACCAAAGACTGCAATCAGAAGAAAGGAAATCCTTAATACATCAGAAAGACCTTGGCTGCAGAATAAAAACAGAGGTGTTTTCTGCATCAGGATCATTTAAACTGAACTTATGAGAGGTCCACGGGGGTAACCAGCCTCATTTAACTTTTATCCTTCAGCCAGGGCAATCTAGGGAGGTTTGGGGCTTCACATCATGAACTCAATGGTGGTTTGGATCTGGATCGCGTTTACCTGAACCACTCGCATTTGGAGTCACAGGAAGAGTGTGGTTAATGGATCGGTTTAATGGCATCAGTTCTGATCCATCTCTAATTAAGAGCTCTGCCAGGAATATGGCCAAGCAGTTCTAATGGCCCAGAGGAAAAATTGTGAAGTCAGGTAATGAAATTTGCTTATTAGACAGGACGGGCAGAAGGAGTGCAGGGGCACAGAAATCGATACGGTAAGCAGGACAGTAACATTTAAAAGGCACCGCACATGCAAAAAGGAATAGCTAATGCAGTTGGCTGCTGAGAAGTGCAGTAATACCCATAAACCCTGTGCCGATAGCATCCTTGAAGGAGTTCGCCTGGAAGAGGTGTGAATTATGCGAACTTCCAAACAGTTTGCTCAAATGGGGGGACCTGAGCAGCTCTCACCTTCCAGCCGTGTGCGGAGCAGTTTGCAGAGCACTCGGAAGCAGGACCGCGACACAGCTCCCTGGCATGGGGCTGGAAGTGGACAAAGTCACCCCTGAAACCAGTCTGCACACATGCTGTAGCAGCCCCCCTTGTATCTCCAGGTACCCCTGCTAAATTATCAGCTACAGCCCTGTTATCCAGGGTCTAAGCAGTCCTATGTGTAGACTGTTTAGATCTGCTCCCAGCTTGTCCATTCCTTTGGAGAAGATGAGGATAAAAAGCCAGAGAGAGACAGATCGCCAAAAAAGCAGGGGCGAAAGGTATCTCTTCTGCAGTGATCTATGGAGTGCTGAGCAAGGAAATATTTGCGGCTGGGACAGCTACAGCTCTAAAACCTTCCGCCATAGGCTGGTAGAAAAGCAGAAGAGCAAACCAGACACTTGTTGGCATTATTTTTTTTACAGGGAAAATTAAAAAGAAAGTTAACTCAGGTTTATAAGCTCCAGCTCGGTCGTGGAGCCCTTTGTGTCTCGCTAGCCCACATAATTGCGCTCCCCCTCCTCTCCGCCGGTGGCAGAGGAATGTAGGTGGAATGTCTTTACACGGAGACCGGCTCACGCAGGGACTGCACAATGAGGGGAAGAAACAGGAGCCAATCTAAGTAAAGGATCAGGCAAGCACTGCAAGGAAAATAATATTGGGCTGTCTGCTACCGCATCTAACCCGGCAAAATGCCTCCGCGAATCCCTTGCTTCCTTCTGCCTTAAAATGTCCTCCCTCTTCCCCGAGGTCCAAGGGATATATCTTGTTACAGGCTCCTTTTTAACACTTAACTTTTCCCACCCCCCCTCTAATGCTACTTCTTTCGCTCTACTGCTGCATATATATTTACTGGCAACGGAAAAAATCAATAAAGGAGAAGGAAATGACTTGGCAGCCTTCCGAAGTGTTAAAATAATTCTCATCTAATTGAGCCCCATTGTTTCTAAACAATATTGCCAGCAGTGCAGCAGAGGAGCTTGGCCTCGTTTTGCAAAAGCAACTAGTGATGTGGGGGGGTTCGGGTTTTTCGGGTCCCCTCTGAATCCTATCCTGGTGCTCGCGCACGAGATGCAGAGCCCTCTGAATCCCATCGCTGCCTCCGCGGCGGCAGCCCCTAAACCCGCCTGTCTCTGCTCAGGTCTGGCTCTGTAAAGCCGCAGCGCACACCTAATTTGAGGGCGGATTTAACTGCAGCAGCCTTAGATATGACAGGGCCTACTTAAAAAGTAACCTAGCTGGCTTTTACCAGGGAAAATTTTGAATGATACCAGAAGCAAAAAGCGTTAGCTGGGTATACTGTAATCTGCTAATTCTTTGGTTAAAATTACTGTTACTCTAGATATAGACTTGGAAACAACTGCAAAAATACTATGCTAATCCTTACTGTAATGGCTAATCCTTACCCTGACCTGCTTGGGGTGAGCTGATATCTGGAATCTGTGGGTAATTGTGACTATTTCACATTTTGTTGTCAGTATTTTTCAAAAGCAGAAAAGCACCAAGACACACTGGGAATTCTTAAACATCTCCTGTGCTTCCAGCACAAAATATTCGCTTCACAGCTCAAAATAGTTCCACTTTTTAATTAAAGTGCTTTATTTATTTATTTTTTAAAAGGGAACCTTTCTCAAATGGCTGGACTGTCCAACACTGCACAGCATTTTGCTAAAAGGTGGGGTAAGGACTGATGCCCTTTAGAAGTAATACCAAGGGGACACCGACATAAGTGCAGAGGGTCAGCAGAATGCTGGATATGCAGCCAAAACCTCTCTGTAAGTGCAGGTATGTATATCCATGCTACGGACAGAGCCCATGTCCCGCTCCCGGCTCCAGNAATTAAAGTACTTTATTTCATTATTTATTTCTTTATATATATATATATATATATATATATATATATTTAAAAGGAACCTTTCTCAAATGGCTGGACCGTCCAACACTGCACAGCATTTTGCTAAAAGGTGGGGTAAGGACTGATGCCCTTTAGAAGTAATACCAAGGGGACACCGACATAAGTGCAGAGGGTCAGCAGAATGCTGGATATGCAGCCAAAACCTCTCTGTAAGTGCAGGTATGTATATCCATGCTACGGACAGAGCCCATGTCCCGCTCCCGGCTCCAGCTGAGCACAGCCGCTCTCCCCTGGCTTCCCTGCAGCATCATTCCCGCTGGGAACAGGAGCGAGCTGCAGAGGAAGGGGGTTATCCTCCGTTCCAAGGGATGGATGAGAACAAACCCGGAGCAGTGAGCACCTCGGGGCTGTGGAGTCCCATGGAACGGACTCTCTCCCTCTGCTCCTCAGAGGAATGAGGAGGAGGGTGGGAAACATCTGCCCTCCAGCTCACTCTTGTGGGGCTTCTGGCTTTATTGGCAGGAGCGCAGACCCACATGGTGCTCATAATGTAGCCCATTGTGCGTGTACAACCACAAATAGGTTAAATCAATAAAACAGAAAAACCTCAGTTCTTGTATCAAATACCAGCCATATCTAATGCCTCCAGGATGCCTTCTGATCCCAGAAGGTCTTGCTTATTTGATGCCTTTGCTTCCTGGGTATCCCACAATGCTTCCCAAAGGAAAGAGCCAAGATATTAGCTTTCCTTTCCAAAGAAAGAGGTTTGTGAGAATTTAGGGTCAGTGAAAAGTTGCACATTGGTCAACTTCAGGGTCTCCATTTGCACCCTGAGCTACAGTAGGGAATGGACACAGACCAAGGAGCAAAGACCCTGCCATGTCCCACCATCTACCCAGGACCAAGGTCACATCTAGTTCATGCAAGTTGGCACCACCAGGGCTATTTCAAATCAACGCCAAAAGCCAGCGTTGGCAAAAGTCTTAGAAAAGAATAATGATGATGGAATTAGGAAGAAAAGAACTCATAAAATTAAATTAAAAAAAAAAATCACACCTTGCTCCATACTGGAGATTGGACTCAGAAACCCCACTCTGCTTGGAGCAAAGCACTTTAAATGCAGCCCTTTGTGTGGGGAAATTCTCTCTGGAATCCGCGTTTGAAACCCAGTGCTGCTCTACCTCCCCATGTTCCTGAAATCCCCGGATTTCCTGGCAGGTACCACAGCAGTGCGGGTTTCCCTCTCTGTCTTACCCAAAAATACACATACAAGCTGGGGATATCAGACAAAGGGAAACAAGGGGCTGCTTTGCTCTATGCACTCCCTCCCTCTTCCCCTCAATTCCTCATTTGGATAAGAAAATGGAAAAGTGAGGGGAAAGGCAGGAACCAGTTTGCCTTGAAGGGGAAGCAGTAACGACTCTTCCTCTTGCCACATCCAGATTTCGCCAAACTAACAAAAATTAGCGCATAGGTTCGCACTTTGCTTTTTACCCTCCTCTAAGAAAACCTGGTTTTCCTCCCTGCAGCCTGATATCCGAGTCCGAGGCGGAGGGATGAGGATGAACTTCTGCACCTTTTGTTTTGACTGCGCGCTTTCCCCAGCGAGAGGCTCTCACTTTAACCCTACCTTGTGCAGCGCTCAGCAAGCTGCAGATGTTGCCTAAAATAAAGCCCTAACTGCTACCAGGTGGCCAGCCTTGCCGTGCGTTCTTTGTCACCTTCCTCAGTTTTAAAGCCTTTGTTTTGAAGCATCAGCATCAAGGGGGAAAGGGAAAATTTATGCAGTGTTGATAATCTATATCACGCAATTGCCTTCCGACGCTGCCATGGTCCGCGGTGCAATGAGAAAACAAGTGCTCAGCAGCCCCACAAAAGCAGTTCTGCACAGGTGCTTGGGGCAAACAGCCTGGTTTGTGTACTCGGCTTTCAGGGCTTTACATGGTGATCATTCACAAAGGAAGCATGTGGGCTTGGGGTTTCTTTTTTTTTGCTCTTAGAAAGAAATGAAGCTTCGAGGAGGCATTTCTAAAGACAAGGAGGCAGAAGGGAAAGCATTGGGGGAAGGCGAACCCCCCTCCTTGAGAAGTACTCAGGTAGGGGGGGAAAAAAGCAAAAAATAAAAGCGCTGCCAAGTTATTTTGCCAATAGTTCTTCTACTCTTCACGTAGGGTATAAAAGACTCCAAAAAAAGACCACACAATAAAAAAGCAAAGCCTGTCTGAAGTACCGTGTTTTACACATTGTTAGGCTGGAGCAATCTGTTGGAGTGAACCCTTTTAAAAGGGGCCACTTCTGTGTGAAAAGGCAGTTGTGCGGGGCGGGAGGCGTACAGCTGCAGACAGCTGTGGGGCTGGTACTGTAACAGAATCATTTTAAGAGTGAACTCTGGCATGTCGGCGGGAGGCCCGAGCAGGGTAGCGCGGCCGGAAAGTACAGTTTGCTTCTGTATTCGCTGCGATGCATTCACCTTCTTTCGCTGCTCGCCTGAACGAATAAGGAGCTGCTTGGAACTAAACTCATGCAGACTTCTTCTTTCACCCCTTCCACTCTCCCCTTTCTTAAGAAATTTAATTCTGGACATGAAAGGAAATTCTCCTTTCCGCCCCCCACCTCCCATGCTGGTGTAGATAAGTCCTCAGCCCCCAAGTGCTTGGGGGAGAATTCAGTCGCTCTTGTGCACAGCTAAATCTTTCCACACTTGCCTAAACGGACAAACCAATACCAGAAGGGCGCATCTGTTCCGTCTTCTTCATCTTCCCGACATTGCACAACTGACACAGGCCAACAGATATTTGGAATTAACAACTGTTTGGAGGATTCATTACCTATTCAGGGGTAAGGTCCCAGCAGAATAATGAAATAAGCCTAAAGCCAGGTTAGAGTCAGGTCCATCGTGTCAAGAAGCGTGCACAGAGCTATTAGTTCCTTATCCTTTGGAGGTTACTTGTGTGAATAGGAGGCATGTGAAGCGACTAGTGCTTGTTGGAACATGGGACAAACAAGTGTCGGCACAAATCAGCTTTCCTGCACCATGAGCAACCAACTGCCAGACCCTTTGCAGTACCACAGTAACCCCATGTCCACAAGTGGATCATTAAGAGCAAGAAATGAAACCCAGGACCCACCTTCCCCTAAAAACAGGTTTGCTGGCCAAGGGAAGGAATTTTGACTAACAGATGGTAGTGGGGCACATAGTGCCCCAACAGATGAGCAAGAAATTTAAGTCAGACTTAAAGAGCTAAAATCTAGTAAAAAAAAAAAACCACATGGGACAGATGACCATCTAGTTGAACTCTGCCCACTTACAAGGTGGCACTTCCATAGAGATGCTGAGGAAGGTTACACGGGGAGCACTGATTGCACTCAGAGGAGAAACAATAAGTCAGATGTACACAAAAAAAAAGTGTTAGAAGCCCAGGAGTACAGAAATGAATTCACTAGTCTAACATTTGAAGGGTTAACGGGATTTAAGCTTTGATCTTCCAAGAAAACATGCTGAAAACGTAGCCCAAGGCATGTCACCATTTTGTTTGGTAGTAAAACAATGCAATTTGATTTTTGTTGGCTTGTTGTTTTTAAGTGGAACCTCATGGGTGTTCTGTTAAACTCAACCCACAAAAGCAATTTGTGTCATTTTAATGCAGCTCCTGTGCTAGACATGTTTGTTTTTAAATGCAAGTTTTATTATTTTCATTGTTTGTGCGTTAAAACCTAGATCAATAAGAAAAGCAATCCATGGTGCTGGTCTTCAAAATTCAAGCCTTATCTACCCCAGGAATTGGGGCAAATATGGATGTATAAGAAATAATAAGGGCTCATTCTTTCGGAGTATGAAAGAATGGTTTTGGCAGTCCTCAGTTTTTAATCCTCCTATCGTGTGCGGGAGAGCCAAGGAAGATACAGGATAACTCCTGCAGCAAGGGTTAGATTCGTGCCAGCAGATGTGGGTTCCATATCCGCTCCTGCTGCCAGCTTTACATTTAACCTTGCACAAGTCCTTCTCCCTCTTAGCGCTTCCATTCCCCAACTACACCCCGGGGAACACACTACAATGGGCTTCTTGCTCTTTGATATACATGCTTAGAGATTCCTTAGCCGAAGGTGCCAGAAAGAAATCATTATTGTTGTATTTTTATAGTCCATTTCTTCCTACAGGTTCCCAAAGGTATATTAAAGCCTCTGTAGTCTTGGGTAGGAGACAGCAAGGAGTGTTGTGGCATATCCTACTCCGAACCCGCGCTACCCGGCAACCCTTGAGAAGTTCAAATTCACCACAATAATCCCTCTGTTTTAAACAGAGTGAGAGAAGAGAATGGCTTATGCAACTGGAAAAGGGAATCTTGTGGGGCTCTTCATTATCTTCCAAACCACCTTCTGACAAAGACGCTAAATTCTCCACACTCTGGAACTTTTTCTCTGGAGAATTAGTAGATAAAAGTTTGTTTTCCCCTTTCAGTGAAGAACGGCCACTCGCTGGCTGTGTCCAGGGCAGTAGTGCCACCTAAGTCACGACCCTTCCTTCTGCTGTAAAGTGCATTTTTATGATACCAGGCCCTTTCAAACCTCTCCGAGTGCACTAGCAGACTGCACTTTAGTAACTGTTGGACTGAAGCAAAGCAACCGATGCAGCAATGCAGAGCAAGAGCAGAAGTCATCACATCGCTGGGTATGCAACAATAGTGTCGCTATCTTCATTTCATGTCAGGTCTCTTGCTCTATCTTCCCCAAAAGATCCCTTTATTATTTCAATGCATTTTTCATTAAATAAAAGGTCAGTGTTACGGGCAGGATCAGGGATAGTATAAGGCACGGCTCTGCATGTCTTCACACCTCGTGAAATACCATCTACAACGGTAAAATTAATGAGGAAAGTTGCCTACTGCAACAATTTCTGGAGTAGCTGTAAATGTTTTATCGCTTAAGTGCATCCAACAGCGGCTTCAGCAAATGTGCTTTATGAGTGCAGCAGAGAGAGGAGATGTGGACGGGCTTTTCGGGAAAGCAGAGAGCCCTGGCCGGGCAGTATTTCAGAATAAAGCAGCCCTGCAGTAGCTGATGACGGCACAGCACGTTTTAGCAAACTGCTCTCAGCAAAGACACATTTCTGCACAAGGCCAGTGTCATCCATCTCGTGGGTTTCCTAATGCCACCACCGTCCTTCTGCTGCAGCTCAGGGTGGGAGGGATGCAAAGCTAAGGAGGCTGCGCTGCCTGTGACCACAGCTCATGGCCTGAGAACAGCATCCCTGCACAGGGAGAAAGCCCCAGGACCAGCCTGTTTGCCCCTCTACTTGTGGCATGAGTGTTCACATGACATCCAAAAGACCCTTGAGAGTCACTCGGGTAGGTAGCAGAAACAAAACCACATGACTTAAGTGGCCACTCCACACCGTGCAAACAGGATTTGAACCCAAGAGGTGCAACGCAGCATGAACTCCCAGTTACCCAAACCATAGCTCCTGGCGTCTGAAAGCATTTGGCATTCTTGCAAGTTCAGCCTGCAACAGCAAAACATATTTAAGAATAGCAAATGGCTAGGGATAACTAATCTATATGCTGGAAGATGCCTTCATAAACCATTAGCTGAATAATTTAGGAACAAAAAATAGTAATAAAAATCCCTAAGCCTATTCCCATATATAAGCCAGCACTAATTCCATCAAGTAAACTCACTCTTATTCCCCAACCCTCTTCCGAGTCCTGCTTTGCTTTTGATTCCGTGGCTTTTCCCCCTTCGGCATTTCTGCCTGATGGGGCTGGATGTATTTGGTCAGGATTCAATATCATGAGGGATTTCAGCAACTGAAAACTGCTTTGTCCCCCTCTCTCTTCTCTTTAGCAGCTCAACAGGAGGCAAACAAACCTTCTACAAGGGTGACATGCACACGTGAGCTTGGCCAAGTTTAACCCACCCCAATCCTCCTCAGCATCCACCAGTGACAATCAGAAGCTTCCTCTGCTTTCCAGAACTGCATGCAAAAGGAAAGGTGAAGCTGCTGTTTGAAATCCCTGCACGATACCTGGCAATGTGATGGCAAAGGACCCACAACGTTTTGCTAATGTTCAGATTTTGTTGCAGTTGACTGCTCCACCGTGCTAGGCATTGTCTAAGTGGAGATCACTCAGGACAGGTCTCTGCTGTCCGTAACTTGCTTTAATTGAGACAGAACAACAAGAAAGAGAATGGGAAACAGGAGAACCAGGAGAAATGCCTTGCATAGGACTTGCACCAAGACTCAAGAGCAGCAATATACTAAAATTCACTTGTTCTTGGCACTGAAAGTGATACAGAAGCTGATGCACCTTCTTGTTTAGTAATGTTCTACTGAACATCTCCACCACTAACTGTTTTGATGCTCTGGCTGCCCCTAGACAGGAGGCTTCAGCACTCAATTCTGCTTCTGTGAGCAGAGAATTTGAGCACTTGGCTTCTTCCTCACCTATGTTCTCTGAAGTTCTTTTATCTTTACCTTGCTTCTACCAAGCATGACATTTGCCTTTTTTTCTGTTATTCCAGAGCCTTTATGTCTTCATATTCAGCCCAACTTGCTACCAATATCATCTTTTCATTTATGTCAACTGGATTACATGTTACTTCCACCTGCCTCCAACTTACTGCCTTGTTTTTGCTGTTAGATAAAGTTACCCTGCAGTACAAAGCACAGATCTTCCTGAGCAATCACATTTCTCTTATAGAATTCCTTTATGTTTCCAAAATTGCTAGCTGTAGTAGGCTGCAACCTCATAACACTCGAATAAAATATTCAGTAAGAAATAAAAATATGGGAACTGGCATTTAAAGTTGTGGTGAACCATCTCTGCAATGCAGTATCCTATTTCCAGGAATTACCAAGACCAATATATTGCAGCTGAAAAGAAATCTAACATTAGCGGGATGATCTGTCAGCAGGTAAGGGTTTTTCCTTTGTTGGATTAATTAGCAGTCATCTCATTTCCTTAAACCTAAAACTGTGTAATCCTTCCAAGAGTCCCAGCCTAATTTATTTATTTTACTATCCTAATTGGGTATCCTTCATTATCGTCGGGGCTGGCGTCAGTAGATGGCACTGTGACATACACTCTTCCAAGTTCTTTTTTGTTAGTCTGCAAGGAAAGGTTCGGTCTTACAAAAAAAAAATTTTTTTTTGCATTATAATTAGTTTTGTTTATGCAAGGTTCTGTAGTCCTTCGGGAGCAAACTGTGGAAGCAGTGAGATAATTTGCTTGCTGCGTTTGCCCTGCTCCCTGATTGAGGTCAGTTCTTGAGCCAGAATCAGTCTCTGGGTACCAGTCACTGAGGTTAGGTCTGAGATTCCTATAAGAAGGGATTATCCTGCATATTATTTGACCACATTCGCTCCAGGACTGGCACACCGAGTCTAAATAGGGCAATTAAACCAAGAATGCACCAGTATTCCCATCTAGTTGGAAACCAATCTGCAGTGCCCCAGCTATCATTTTGCCCTGTGACAACAGATACAGGCTGCTATTTTTAGACGAGGACTCTGCTCTCCAAAGAGGTGACAATGGTGCACGCGGAGGAAAATGTGTCCTTTGAAACCTTGGCTTCCTGAAGTCCAGTGTCTAAGATTTAGGACCAAAACTACAAATTCAGAAATCCTCGTGTTCCAATATGAGCTGCAGTAAGCATGGTGCCCTCAAAATATCGGTTTGATCCAATTTTCAGAGCTCATGACTGTGTAGTATCCTTTTTAACTTGATGAGACTTGAAAAACCTGTGGAAAGCCAAGGCAGAAACATTTGGTAATGCCTAGATGACTTCAGATGTCTAGAAGGCCAACACTTTCACTGTTGAATGTCTCAGCTTATTCTCCGATGCAAGATAGAGAGGAAATAACAACTGGTATTATCATTTGTCCATTCTTAGGTTAGGATGAGTGAGGCAATGATGCCTAAAAATCTCACTGGAGGTACAGAGCCCTGTTGAGCCATGTGCTTTTCAAATATGAAGTACTAAATGGATTTATATGGAAATTTCATCTATATTTCCCACAAATATATTATCTGTGTTTTTAGAGATTAGTATCAAGATAACTGAATGTTTACCAACAGGTTTTCACAATAAGAAATCTTAAATTTCCTTGTACTCTATCAGTTTTAGGCAAACAAAAATCTATTTGAACCTTAAAACCTTATTAAGAGTTTAACAATGAACAGTATTTGGTGATAAAAAAGATATAAGCGAATAGTAGCGAAGAAGGAAGACAAGAAATGCCAACATGAACAAAAGTCCTGTTAACACAAATATCTTTAGCAGATATAAAGATGTATATGCATACACACATATGCGCATAGTGATTTAAGCATGTAAAATGATGACACATATTTCATGAAGATGATTATTATCAATAGTTGATTAGAAAACATCAAAGTGATTAATATATTTCTTATAAAGTATAGAAAAGCTTTCTAAAAGGTACCACTAAAATAGTAATTCATTAAAGCAATGAAGCTTGACATCCTACTTTTGCATCACCTTTTTTTTCCCCCCTTTTTCTACGTAAATCAAAGCATGTCAGAGAGAACAATAGTTCAATAGGTTTTCCTACCTGGGCATGAAAAATAAAAAACCTGCTTCAAACTGTGATTGACCAGTAGTAATACTTATGGCACAAGGACAACTTAAAAAAAAACTTGCCGGTTACTTACAGGGAGGATTTCTGACACCAGAGACCTCAAAAATGTAGAGGAGAATTATTCTCCTTTAACATGGTTACAGCTAAAGCATTGGCTCCCATTCAACTAATAGAAATGTTAGTGCTTAGAGCCTGCATGCTTTGCATTCTTGCAGTAATACAATTCGGTATTAAAATCTATTCCAGTTGCTTGATTTATGAAAATTGTTAAAATGTGTTGTATTCCTACCAAGCTTATTGGATCAAAGGAAAGAAAAAAAAATGAATAGAATCAACTTTTAGGCAGAAAGCGAGAAAGAGAAAGTGAGAGAGAGCGTGCTGCTGTTCCTATCTGATATGTGAAGCTTTAGCTCTTATAAAAGTTGCCTGTATCCAAAACGTGACAATTTTATTTCAGAAGTTGACGACGTTTTAAGAATTTGTTGCAACTTGCGGACAAAGTCGTGGTTGATTTGCTCTCCAGCATTCCTTGGATTTTGTAATATGTCAATACATCATGTTAATGCAAGTTTTTAAAAAAGGAGAAAAGAAAGCAAAAGCTCCCTTCCTTTTTAAGTATGAGTAATCTATCCAAATCCTACTGAGACACACAAAGGAACGCCGGCAATTTTCCCTTTCATAAAATGCGGACTTTCTTTAAATACTTCCTCCCTACATTTTCAAAGCACAGTTGTATGAAATGAAGGGGAAATGACACCCTTACCCATTGAAAAGGAGATTATGTAAAACTGGTTGGAGAAGCCAGCCGTGCTAATGCAAATACAAGTATGATCTTATTCATAAGTTGCCATTGTGCTACCAGAACATGTGTTTCCTAGATGCATCTACCTAAAATTCTGTGCAAGGAGGAAAATGCTCTTTCAGGCTACGTAACCGTGTTTTGAAAATAAATATGAAAAACAAAAGATCACTTTAAAGAAGTGAAGGGTTTGGTTTTCTATTGTGTGGAGCACTCGATTCCACTTCAAGTTAATGAGAGCAGTCAGTAGCCTTGACAAGCAAATACTGCAGGGATTTTGCATGCCCAAAGGTGCTGGAGACCCTCTGTGAGGAGCCAGGGCCCAGCTCCTTCACCACTCATGGCCTGAGCTTTCTTTGTGTCGATAGCAACTGCCTGATGTTTCTAAAGCAGCAGTGGGGACAGTCCCCACCTCTTAGCTGCTTTACAAAGTCAATCCTCCACTCGCCTTTGCAACGGCACAGGCCACCGCTGGCAATAGACGGAGTCCCTAACCCGGCAGCTCCTCAGACATGCTCTTCAGTTGGCAAACACGGCTAAGCCACTTCTGTCCCCCTTGTGAAATCCTCAGTTTAAGTACGTGCTGAATTGGGGTTTTACTCCCTGTTTCAAAGGAGATTAGGTCAGGCCCTGGACCTGAAACTACAGAAAAAAAGAGTATATTTCTAGGCTGTGCTTGAGGTGTTGGCCAAACAACATCTTGGAGGCAAACAGATGAGAAAGAGATTACACTTCCAAAACTCTTGATGTCCAAACAAAATCTAAATAACTACAGGAGAGACCACCTTCTTTCTTGTGTCTACCACTTGTTAATCTTCTGGGCTTTCCATGGAAACTCTTTGGTAGTATAGAAGCCTGAGGCCTTGGATGTGTGTATTTAACTTTTGATAGGTAGAGAAGGTCTAATTAATCTTCATTATGTGGAGTCGTTTGAAATAGATGCCTATATTGAGTGCCCTTCCTGTTCTGCTCCAATCCAGATGAGTTTCTGGCTCATTCGATAAGACCCTGGGGTCTTATCATATGAAAGGCTGTTCAGCATTTAATGAGGAAATGATTATGAATTCTTACTACTCTTTCCTACTTGCACATACGACAGCTGTTACCAGTCAAAACAGAGAGTTCTGTGGGGTTGTTTTTGAAGATGGTCACTGGATTACCTTCAAACTATGTCCTCTGTTAGTTTCTAGTGATGCGTTCTTCTTAAAGACAGGTCTGATTCCCCTGAATTGCCCTTTCCTGCCCCAGAGATCATTTCTTTATTTGAAAAGTAGTAGTGCCAGCTACCTTAAAAGAAAAATCCACCCATTTAATATTCTTGGGTTTTGAGTAGAACCCCCCAAAATTGTAAGAAAAATTTATCTTTTGCATTGTGGATCTGAACTAGCTTTAAGAATAAACCTGCAATTCAAAAGTTTTCATGTAAAAGAGCAGAATATTTTCTGTCCAAGCTGTCCACTGCATAGGTTAATAGTGCCAGTGCAAAGACCTTTGGAGCTCAGCATGGTCATTCTGAGGCCATTTCAAGGTACTTGTACATAAAAAGAGCAAGTCCTGCATTGCCTGGATACCTAAAGGCCTCGGCAACAGACAGAACATATGAGCAAAGCTCAAATGCAGATCAGCTGTGCTTGAAAGCCTGGCTCTTTGGAGACACATGTGCGTTCATAAATACCTACATAGTGGAAATACTGATTTCCCAGCACTGTTACTTTGCTTTTTAGATCAATTTCCACTGGATATATAAGCATATTAGATCATTGTCCATTCTAAAGGGTCATATTTCCAAGTGTTTCTCTATTGCTCCAGGGATAACTTGACATACACCCAAAAAAGAAGAATGTGTTGAGGGGGAAGCTTACTATATTTAGGGACTTTCTTTTCACCCCCTCCCCTTTATTTATTATTTTGACAGAATCAGGGAAAGAAAGTTAACTTCCTCTCCTCTCTCCAGTTTATTCTTTAATCTATCAAAAGAATTATTAAATCTTTTAAAAGATCAAACACTCAGATTCTTCACAAAGGTTGTCACAATGAATTCATTTGCAGAGCTTTCATCCCTTCTTCCCCACTGTGCTGAAATAATGTTGACTATTTTTCGCTGTCTCCCTTGCTTGCTGTAAAGATCCAGTTGCAAAGGTTGTTACAAGGACTCGATCCCCCACTCTTTTCCCACCTGGCACCAATATATCCTAGGAACGGAGGCAGCAGGTGTTGATACCTCACTGTTCTCTACATTGTCCAAAAATTATTGCATAAAAGAAGTCTTTCATAAGATGGCTTATGATGTTACAAAGTGGAGAAAAAGGAATAATAACTAGGAGTGTGATCCCCAAATTCCATTCTGTAATATTGTTGCCTGTATTGCAAAAGAGTAGATCTTTTGGGAAAGTGTTTGCAACTGTCATGAGTAAAAAAATCAACTTTCCCGTATTTATACTCCCTTACTCAGCTATGTGCAACACCAGAAAGCCATAACTCCTATGACTAAATCAAGAGATCTTGAAATTAATAAAACACACACATTACATGGAAGTAATACATGCAGAGACTCAATTAAAATATGTGTCTCAAGTACTTTGAGAGAAAAAGTCTTTTCCCCTGTAATTTATAAAACTGAGAAGGAATGTTTGAGATGTAGGACTTCCATTACCCTAAGTACTGGTCTTTCTTCTAATGAGAGGGATTTCAAAATCAACTATTAATTTTCTATAAAAAAAATCAGTTTTCAAAATTCTTGGTGAGTTCTATCCCATATGAAAAGAATACTATCAGAGCAATGAATTATTTTGTTGGTTATCTTTTTTGTCTCTTAATGGACAATGGCGTTTCAGTCGGAGTAAAGCCTTAATCCCTGCTTGACTGGTTTACTGAACCTGCTTAGATAGTCACTTTCCCCTCAGTGTCGTGGTGCGTGTGTTGCAGAGCCAAACTCAGCCCGGATGACGGCAGCGAGAGGAGCGGGGAGGAACGCAGAAGAGGGTGATGCTAGCGATAAAAGAGCGCTCCAGATTGTTTAGTCTCTCACGTCATAAATCCACCTCTTTTGCTGATTGTAAAACACAACTTTTTTTAAGGACTCAAAAGAGGAGGGATAATTCTGTTTTTAAAATTCTTGCTGTTTGATCTAGGAGCCGCACATTTCTCTTCAGGCTCCATCATCAACTTCTCGCATGACACTGAAAAGTAACTTGAGACCATGTTTTGAGACTTATTTGGAAAAACTGAAGATGCCCTCATACTGGAGAGAAGATCCCATAATATCATGGGAAAACTGGTAAGATATCCCTTACAAAATGGCACGTTCTCATAAACTGGTTCCCATAAACATCTAGCTCCCATTGGTTCCTCTCCATCTCCCACCTCTCCAAATGTAGCGAACAAGTAATGCAATGTCTTGCTCTGTGCCATGAGAAAGAAAAATCCAAAGAAACTTAAGAATGGCTTGTAGAAACGACAGTAGCCTGAGACATTAAAGTACTTCTTTCTTCTTCATTTTATTTTTGCCTGTTGTCCCCCTCTTTAGCTTGTAAACTTTATTTTTACAGTATATTTACATATTACCTAGCAACAAGAGAATGCCCAAGTCCCCACATGCAGTCCCCGCACATGACTTCAGTACGTAGGTTTTCACACACCCCGAATCATTCATGTTCTCGTTGCCCTGAGGGAAGATGCGCTCACAATAACAACACAGAGGATGCTCCAGCCTCTCAAAAAGAAGTATGTCAAAATAATAAGAAAACAAATGTGCACCTTCAAAACTTCAAAGGCTAAAACACATGTTCTGGCTCAGCTAATTGCTAAAACAGAGTCCATGCAAATTTGGAGTGGAGTTGATCCAAGACTGCTGGAACTCACGATACTGGAACAAGCCCATTGCTTTCCCAAAAGCACTCAAAGCTTTTGAGGAAAAACAAATAATTTATTTTCCAGATAAGAAGTACAGAAAGGCAAGAAGATTCAGATATCCATCACTGTTTTCATAGCAAACAAGAAGAGATTCTGCCCAAAGTTAACTGAAAACCAGTGAGAAGATTCAGCTAGATTTCATAGGTCTTTGGCCCACACTAGTAGTTCATTATATAAAAAAAATGTATATACAACAAAAACATATTATGTTTCTGTTTGTAAAATATACATTGCCTCGTTACAGAAACATCATATGTCTTTTATTACCAATGACCAAATTTAAGTACGTCTGCTCAGTAGACCAAACTCTTACAAACTCCAGATTACCACCAAGTCAGGGTTCAATGCAGCATTGCAATGAAAATGTATGTTTGTCAGATCTGTGCATTATTTGAATTTTCCAACATGGTGAGCTTTTCATCTTCATAAATACAAATAAGCAATTTATACATAAATAAAATCTTTTGAATGACTTCTATAACATAGCAGGTATTTTATGGGTCTTCCCCTTTCCCCCAAGTTATGGAAAAATTGCAATCTAACCCAAGAATGATCACGTTTCTAAAGGTGTTCTGATCCATTCTATGTAATTTAATTTAATCTAATTCTCGCTCTAGATTTCTATAGGCTGGTTAAAAAAGTCCAAGAAAAGAAACAGCTTGTTTCCTGGTAAGCTCTGTAGGTTTTCAGACATGTTCTTCCATTACAGCTTTTATTATTGTTAAATTTCATGGAACTGTTCCATAGGGGTCTTGATTTTATGCATCTCTGCACCCAGAAAACATTGATTATATCATAACTGCAGTCTCTGTTTTCCAAAAGGTTAATTTGCCGGGGGACTCCACAATAGGTGGGCACTGGGGAAATGCACAAAACTATTCTTTCTACTGTACCTCTGTGGAGATATTAAGGTTCAAGCTCATTTGTTCCTAAATCTTTCCTGACAACAGCTCTGTTGATGGTGAGGAACAGAATTGTTCTGCTCTGGATGAAAACCAACAGCTTGTATTAAATCCTGGAGTCATATAAACATTTCTTAGGAATCAATTTGGTTTAGCTGGTTAGCAAAGTAAAAGACCTTTCTAAGTCAAACTATTCTATCAAAATTTAGAACATAGCAGTGCATAATTATGAATTCTTTATTGTTATTTCTACGAGATAGAGTGCAGAGTGATCATAAAAATCAGCAACAACATATTTCAGCTAACGGACAGAGCAGCCACTGACCAAATGTTGCAAATCGAGCGTGTTCCCATCTTTCACTCATTTACCCAAACTCCGGGGCTCTGCTTTCCCTGTCCCGTAGTTGGATGTGCCTATGTTTTGGCTGCTATTGCTTTGTTATTTGCTGCTCCCAGCAGCTGTAGGCAACTATTTCCTCTATACCATCTGCCCGTGCTGGATTGCTTTACTCTCTCACGCTGTGCTTTAAAAAAAGATCTTGCACAACACGAGGGTAGAAATCATCATTTGCAGCATCTCGGAGCGAAGAGTTAGTCCAAGTTCTGTCCATGCTGTCCAAGTCTCTGCACCAATATTCAAAAGTTCTCCTTGCTTTCCAGAGTCCTGGACCCCCGTCCGTATCAAAGCCTTCATGGTCCGGTGCATCCCAAATCCCTCGAGCCTAATCACCAAGGTGAGTTTAATAGGATGCCATGAGCACAGCAGCCTCATATTCTTATTGAGGTCCTTGGTCGTCAGCGCTGTCCTGCAAAGCAGATGCTGGACTGTCGTGTTCCTCCTAGCCATGCTTTATCATCAACCTGCTTCAGTTCCATCATCTGTCAGCTTTTATTGGCATTAAAATTCACATTGATCTTTTATAGCCCTCTGCGCCCCCCCTCCCCCTTTTTTTTCCATTTTTTATTTAAATCAGGTAGAGAAAAATCACTAGCATAGGACAAGAGTGGAATTATGTAATAACATTATGATGCTGTGCCGAGAGCTCTATACTTCTTTGATATATTGGCGCTCAGTGCTGAAGAAGGTAGCATAAACTAAAGTAGGAACAAAATGAAATAACCAAATAGAATTCAAAAAAAAAAAAAAATCAGAAGACAGAAAAGCATAATGCCGATGTTTTTGAGAACAAATGCTATTTGATTTAGACAAAGCAGCCAAATCGGTTAAAAGCTTAAATTTGCTGTATCTTGCAAAATAATTTTATAGGGATTCTCAGATATTAGAACCAAGTGAAATTCCTTCCTGGTATGCAAGCTCTCTAACACCTTTAAAAGTTTATTTGGCCTAAAAATAGTGCATTTCTGCTGTCTAGGAGAAAATTTCCAGGAACAGGGTTGCAGGCCAGAATCTCCAGACCTGATCCTGTTGCTATGCATCTGATCCATGAAAAAAGTCACCCAGTACAAAGAACAGCGAGAAGTTCTCCCATGTTCTGAGCGTGTACAGAGATCTCCCCCGGCACCAGTAAGGATCTTTAGTTTTTGCATATGTATTTAATGCTAATTTTGGAAGCTGGAAGAGTTGAAATGCATTGCAAAGCAGAAGCCTAGGAAATTCTGAGTTCACCTACAAATTCGCTCTATTAGAGTCACAGGGCAGAAGGAGTAGCCATGGCAATGCTAAAATATTTTCAAGGTTTGGGATTTTAATGCAAAGCAACTGCAGGCACCCAGAAAATTCAATGTGATGCTGTAGAAATGTAACCTCAGGTTACAATTCCTACCCACTCAAGGTCTGCTTCCAATTTGGGTGCATTAATTTTAGCTTTTGTTTAAAATGCTGGTGCTGTAATGAGGCTGGAAGAGCATGCTTATGTATTATATAGAGTGCATTAATATTTGAGGTCCTGTGCCTCATTAAGACAGTGTTACCGTTAAAGCTACTGCAAAAGTGGAAAACTATAAAGAAACGAATAGGACGGGACTTTAAATGACTAAAATAAACCCAAATCATGTGACCCAGATGCAGAGAAAATCATATTATCATTCCCAGGTTGGATCCTACAGCACACAGTTCTCCTAACGTGGTGATTTGGCCATTGAATGAATGGTGGGATTATGGCTTAGAGCTTTCTCCGTTTTCCGTGCCACCGAGACAATTTATTTATTCTCTATCCCACTGCCCTTCCCACACACAGACAGCAGCTATAAACCCAATGCCATGAAATCCAGGCCAGCATCCCTGCCTCCCCCACAACTCTCTTCCATGGAGCCAAGATTTCACTCAACATATGGTCTAGAATTTACCCGCATAAATCATTTTGACTGTCAACTCCTTCAGCACTTTGGGTCTGATCCAGAAGAGACTTAGGGGGTCTTCAGGAACCAAAGCCTCTAACAAGGATCCAAAATTGCCTTGATTAGTAGCTAGCTATTCCCGGGGAGGAGCCTCAGGTCCCTTTTTCCTATACCAAATTCCCCACATACATGCACAAAGTCTGCAGTATTGAAACAGAGCATCGGTGCAGAAGGTCTCAGAAGCTCAAGGTCTGCTATAGGATCTGGAAATTAGATGCACTGATACTAGTTTCCCTGGGATGCGCCCTAAATGTGCCAATCCCATAATAACTGGCTTGGCTGCTCCCAAAACTATAGATATAGCTGCTTTCTTTTGAGGAAAAGCAGCTGCCAGAGAGGTGGGTGGTGACACCTACGTTGTATGCGGTGACACACTGGATAGATCATTTACCCAGAAGTTATTTCGGTGCTGTCCTCAGCCCTAAAAAGAACTCGCATCCATGGATGCTTTCCACGGGCCTAGCCAGGTAGGGTGGCTATTTTGGAGCTGAGCAGCAAAAGGAGAGGAGATTGGATGCAAGAGGAGCAGAACCGGGACCCCAGCAATTGCAATCCTCATTGGGGAAGGAGTATCCACCCCGAGCTCGGATCCCCGCGCTCACAATTTCTGGGTCTTTATCCAGGAGCTGTTTAATGTAAAATGCATAAGCTGTCCTGAATCCATGAATTTATTGTTAATGGTACTTGAAGTCAAAAGCACACTGATTCATTTACTGGGAATAATCATTTACTGTATTAGCTAATCTGTTTATCAATATAAAGTCATCTATTATGGAGCATTGAGGCTGGGTAGTAATTATGCAATGTAAACATAAATGATGGAATCAGTGAGTAATTCTATTTATTCATAATTCAAAATATTGGAAAACATTTGCAATTGCTGCATGACGCAAAGTCCACCTTAAAGGAACAGAAACTTATTCCTTTCCAAAAGAAGATTTTGTGATTCAGATTAATTTTACTTTTTCAAGAATGTAAATGTAGCAATGGTTAAAAGCATTCACTGATGCAATGCTCATGTATGTGTGAGCCATATAAACATACTTATATGCATCAAATAGGATTGCTGCAGTCAGGATTCCTGGTATCTTACGGTCCACATTTTGATCCCCTAAAATGTACTTCAGCAGCTCCACTAAAACCAAATGGACAATTCATGTGTCTGCAGATTTCCACATGCATATTCACAGGGATGGCCAAGCGCAAAGCATCTTTCTAAAGAGCCAGGGATCCAAACACCAAAATATTATATCAGTAGGGCAGGAATTCAAAATGAGCCTGGCAAGAGCATAAAAATGAAAACCTTTCATTGTTCAAGTAAACAAGCAGAGTAAGTCTAATCTGTTTAAATAATTCTTTGGGATTTAATTATTATTTCATGTATTATTCAACTGCGAAAGGAATTTTTGCTGTGAAAATATTTTTGGCTATATTGCCAAAATTATAGCAGCACTAATTGTTGCAGTCTCTCAGGAGACTTTATCTTTAATCCTGGCTAACACAATATAAGCAGCGCAGCCTTAAATAAATCTGGTATTTCTTCCTCATCTTCCACTTCCAGGTTTGTTTACAAGCACCCAGTCAACCCATCTTAGCATTTTTCTTTTCTTAACGTCTGAACCTGATCAGTTCACTTATTAATTCTGTTCAATGCATGCCTTTCAAATTAGATTGCCATTTAACAGATGATTTACTTAAGCAATCAATATTAAAGGTTCCAAGAACTGCAATCGTCCTCTTTCCAATAATTTGTAGCATCATATTGAGGTCACCTACCCCATTCCATGCTAGAAGTAGGAGCTCTGCAACAGCAAGCGAATTTATTGGTCTTAACCTTTTTAAAAGTTAGCTGTACTAAGAATAGCACAACATTACTACGCACTCAATTTTTAATGGAGTTATAACAGCAGAATCTAATCTATTCATAGCCTATATTGCTTCAGCACTCGCATATCCCTTCCTTACCCTCTCTGCCACACATAATGTTAACACTGGTGGTTCAAAACCCCTTCCTCTGTTTCATAACAGCACTGCTCTTTGGTGATCAACGTCCAAAACGCCAAGACACCTTTCTTGGACACTTGCAATAGGCAGCTTGCACCCATTTAGGCAAAACCCAGGATGGTTCTTTGAAGCTTTGATGTCATACATACCATCAAAATTGCTTTGGGATCTTAAGTCAGCCCAGACCAGACAAGTCTGAGAACATCGAGTTGTCCTATTTTTGGCCAAAGAGAGCTCCAGCAGCAAGCCTGTGACAGACTAGGGTATTTTTTTAATTGTTGTTGTTTTTCTTTTTCCTCAGAACCCTGGGGCTGTTCCCAAAACTGGTATAACTGTGACTTTTTTTCCCCATTCTAACATTTCTCCCATATGTTTCTCATACTATTGAAGTCACAAAAAGGCTCTGTCAGGCAGTAACATGCATGCAATGAAAGGCTCAATGTAGCAGGGCTTTCGAACACACCAGTTCATACCCCTGTGCAATTCCGCGTCTTAAATAATCAATAGTCATTATTCAGTGAAGGAGAAGGAAGAAAAAAATAGCATCTCTCGACTCCAGTTTAGGATCCCTTCTGAATTATTGCAGAACTGTTCTACCAAATCGACTGTCTCCATCAGTCGTTGATCACCCAGAATTTACCAGAGGGGAAAAGGAGAAATAGGCATCATTTGTTTCACCCTGCTCTCACACATTCCGACCTCCGTGCCTTGGAGAAACATGGAATAGGACTTGCAGTTGTGAGATAAACACCTTGGAAACCTCTTCTGGGCTAAGTTAATGCCCTGCAGTGGGAGGACATGCAACAGTCTCCAGCTTTGCACACCCATGCAGGTTTATTGCTGCATCTCAGGCTCTTCCTGCAAAAGTTCCCTCCTGCAAGCCCCTGAGCCCTTGGCTTTGATAATATCACATGCCAGTGAATCCCACTGATTACCCATTGTGGGAATAACTATTTACTTTGATCGGCTTTGGACCAGCTGTATCCCACTAATCCTCAAACAATGCGAAGATCTAAAAATGTTGCACTGTTGTTATTCTTTTTCCCCCCTGGGTGTTTATTGGAAATGAACCCAATTCACAGCTACTCCAGTGCCTCCAAACATTTCTCTCTTATGTATCTACTACTGCACCTAGTGCACTGCCAGTGTAGACTTGTGTATCACCTAAACCAAAATTATACAAGGGATGCCGCTGCACATAGTTTGCATATCCTCCATTTATTTATTTTAAACCTGAAACTCATCCATGAAACCAAATATTTGCCCTCCAGTTTTACTCTGAGGTCTATCGTTGTTGCTCACTGGAAACGATGGCTCAGCATCACACAGAGATGCCAAAAGGTGCATCCAAAAGGTGGATTTTGCAAGAGGCAGAGAAGCCACCTGAACCCACTCCCAAAAGATATGGGATCAATTAATCAGCAGCCCCTGCTAATGCACATGCCAAGGTGCCATGGCAGGAAACATCTACAAAATATGACCACAGTAGAGGTCCAGAGAAATGAGCCTATTTTGCTGGTAAGTTTTAACTTCATTATTTTTAAACTTTGCTTTTGATAGCTTCTTGCTTGGTTTTGGACCCATGAATCGAGCTGAGCAGCTTTACAAACCGTGTAAGAAAAGAAGCGTTTCTGCCTCCCTCCTGCCTTCCGCAGCCCTCATCCCCGGCCCAGCAGGACCTCTCTGCGGTGGTGCTATGCACTGCTCTTGCCAGAAGAGAAAGTAGCAGAAAATGTTGAAATAAAAAGAAAAAAAAGGCCCTGCTAGCTCCCTCCTCCACCCCCCGCGCTCCCTGCAAGAAGGGGAAATGGTGGGGTTAAGAAAATAAAGCTCTCTCCCGCTAACGCACCACGTAATGAATACGGCATTATTATGCACAAGGCCTCTGGAGACGCCAGCCTAAAAAATTCCACTTAATATTCCAACAGGTGTTTCCTTTTTAACTAGGACAAAGTCAAGCAAGGAGAAAGAGGGTAGGTGGCCAAGAGGTTGGAAAAGCTAAGAGGAAATGTTGAAGTTTTTTTTTTTTTAAATAATGTAACATTCCTAATATTTGAATTTCTAAAGCAGCAAATTGCATTTTCTTCATGCAAGTGTTGGAAGGTAATGGAAAAGAAGAAAAGACAAAATTAGGTAAATGATCCGAGTTGGTTTTTATGAGAAGAGCCGTTCTGGACATCTTCACACTGCATGGCCGCAACCGGGCACCTCCAGGAGCAGCTGCATTTTGAGAACTGGAAACCATTTATAACTCCTGCTAATAAGGAATATTATTTTTGCCCATAGGAAGAACAGAAAGGCATTGTGTCAGCGGGCCCGCTCAACCAGCTATGTTCTGGCTAGAGACATAAACACATCCTCGCACCATGTTTGAGAGCCGTTTATGCCCGAATGGTGCGATAGCAAAAAGGTCCTCAGTAAAAGTTTTAGCTGCCCAGGGAAGATTTCAGAGGTCTCGAGCACACATTTGGCAAGAACATAAATAAAATTTGCCAGTAAAATTCATTTCTTTTAGGATATTTTCTGTGGTTTTATAACTGAGTTCCTTCAGTTTAAAAATAATTAATAAAAGGGAGAATGACAAAAAGCCCATTTCATGCTTCCAAGTCCACTGCTGAAAATACTCCATAGCTGAAGTAGATGCCACCCTATTACTGCAGTGAATTTATTATCCAAGCATAGTGTTTTCTACAGATATGCTACGCACATCAAATGCTATTTTACCTCTCAAACACTGTACTAAGGAAAACATCTTCGATTGTTTTGAGTAGAAAAATAATTAAATAAGAATAAACTTCCAGGTGCCTTATATTTCTGGACATTAATTGCTGTGAAACCTTTAAAGTGTACATTTATTAATAATAAATGTCTTTGGAGAATAAAGTAAAATACAATTTTTGAAAATAATTTAGATGACTGTTGGATCATCTGATACTTGGGTTTGGATATCGGGTTCACTTTTATTTACAAGTGGAAGTGATTCAACAGGTCCGAGGATTCATCATGTGAACCCCGTGCCCAAGCGTAAGCTTGGGAAGCCAGAGGTGGCTTTGGAGAGTGCAAATTGGCTGGAACTTCAATACACAACTGAAATGTTTCAGTTATGTGGAGACGCAAAGTAGCACAAAGCAAAAACAACAACCTCCTCAGGTAGCAGACCCGCTTTCAGATGAAACTGCTTCTCAACACAAGTGCCCATAGCCAGAAGAGGGGAACGTTTCAACTGCACTTGAGATGGTCTAGTTTGTGTGGCAGATGTGAAAACATAGCCAGAAAAATAGCAATAGTGAATCGCACAGCAGGACCATCTTAAAAAAAATAATAATAATTGTTATTTCCTTGCTTTGATTATATGAGTCCAAGCCTCTTCCACACTCTGATGAGGGTTCGGGGTAGCAATGGCACTAGGGCCAGCAGCAAATGCAGCACAGGTGCCCTCTCCAAGGGCCATAACACAGTGAGCAGCTCTCCACTTCCACGTCCACCCCTGCACAGAAGCACCAAAAACCCCTCAGATTTAGCTCCTGGCAGACTTGCTGCGTCTAAGTAATCACTTTCCAAAGTTCATTGCCTGGATCAAATTATTTAAAGGAAAAGAAATCTCATTGTCATTAGCAGCTCTGTGTTGACCGTGGGAAGCTTCTCACTAAGCTAAACTCCCCACTCTGTTCTACAAGTTTGTACAAAGACCTAATAATAAATTCTGCTTTGGGTCACTAATTTAAAGAAGAGAGATGCTAATTTGCACCATCCTCAGGTCTCTTGGTAAATATCTCCTCTTCTGAAGTGAACTCCCCAAAACCCAGGCTAGCCAACTGATCCTTGCAGATGGGCCATAGCCAAGGGTGTCCCTCATCCCTTGGGATACCTCTCCCAAGCAAACCAGGTCCCTCCCAAGTGTCAGAGGTAAATCCCTTCCACAGCAAACTTTGTTGGCCTAAAACACTTCCAATTTCTGTGTTCTGGTAGCCTGCAACCTCTGAGCAACTAAAACTAAGACACCAACATAAGAGACAGAGCTTAAAGACATTTAAGGACCATTAGGGCTCTGATTGAGGAAGCAGACTATGACCTGTGTTATACTTCACAGGTGCCAGTTATTCCCCATTTAGTTTTTCACAAGATGAGTGGAGAAAGGAGATTGAAGTTGACCCATTTTGCAGCACATCCTGCCTAACCAAAAGGCAGAACATCAGTATTGCAGCTGGACCCGATCTTTAAAAGATTTTCCAGTTCGCATTGAATTCAACAGGACTTTGAACAGGTTCGAGAGCCCTATAAAGAACAGGAGCCAGCAAGAGCACTTACAATATACCAGGAAACATGATGCTTGGTTGTAGTGCACTTCTACACTTTTTTTTTTTTATTCCGATACTTTTATTTTAAAGGGAATAATGTTCCTACCCATATAATACACCAGAGAAGTGTCCTAATCCTCTTGTAAAAGTCTTTGCAGAGCATGAAAATAATGTGTTTCAAAGGTTTAAACTTGACATACAGAAGGGGGCTGAAAAGCCTAGCGCTTCGCAGAGCAGACACGCTCCAGCACACCGCAGAGGTCCGTAGCCTTCCTGCGGAGAGAGGCAGGTGTGCCCAGCCTCTCCACATCACAAATACCTCTAGCACCTTGCCCCTTCGCCTAGGCGAAACGCAGCAAATGATCAAGATGGATGTAAAGCACCCAGCCTCATAAAGAGCCTTTCAGCGAGGCAGCCATTTCCCACTGCCTCAAGGAGGAGGAAAAGGAGAAGAAAACAAAACAAACAAAACAGGAAAAAAAAACCCAGCCATTTACCGGGATCTGCCTCGGCAGCCTAGCAGAAAAGCGCCGCAGCTTCGGAGCGGCGCAGGGAGATTAACCCGCACCCCGCAGCCGAGACGCGCGGGCGCTCTCGGAGCCCACGCTGCAGCATATCGATCATGCCCAGAGCCGAGACGAAGAAATAATAAACGAGCAGGCAGATATTCTCAGACCTATTGACCGAGCGGGGGGAAGCCCCCGCCGCGCTGCCGTGCTGCGGCACCGCAGAGCGCCGCGCGCAGCCGCCGCCGCGAACGCAACCACCCGCCCGCAAGGTGCTTGGGTTTGTACAGGGGGCTCAAGCTCATCCCGCTTATAATGAGCCTCAGCTTATCCCGATTACCTGGAAAGCACATCAGCCTTCCATCTCCAGCCCCGTTAATCTTTAACCCTCCGCGTTATGGCAAGGCTACCCGACGCGAGCGGCGCGTCGCGGCGGGGACCGCAGCGATCGCTGCTCTGCGGCTCTTGCTGCAGTGTCTGCAGTGCTATAAGCGAGACCGGCACCCAATCCCCCTGCCCGCTCTGCTAGGAAACACCGGGGGCTAATTGCAACATCACTCTGCCGCGTGGGGAAAGCTTCCTTGATAACACACAAAGTTGTTTTGCCACAAGAGCAGCTGCTTTCACACTCCTGGTGAATATTTTAACAGAAACATGTGTGAAGGAGAGAGCAGAAGTGTGACTGCGGGCGACTGCAACGAGGGAGCCCTCGTGGGAAGGGCAGCCCAATCTGGAGGTTGCAGCACTGCGTTGAGCATCAGGAGATCCAAACGGCCCTTTTAGCCCTGCCGCTGGCCGCTTGGGTGACCCTGATTTGCTAATAGCTCTGTATAAAAATACCTCTTGGTAAGGAACTGCAGCAAGGAAGAGGTTGGAAGATGCTATTACACTTGTAACTGCAATAAATATGTGATTGACCCTAATAACAACAACAGTGAGGTGCTGGAGACATGGCATACAGTTGGGTTGTTTATCATATTCCATTCTTCTTATGAACGAACATTGAAAATTAAGCAAAATAGTCTTTAAAAGAGACCAGCACTGAAGTAATCAGAGTAAAAATAGCGTAAAAGCAGCATTCTTTTTAACCTAGTTTCTTAAAAAAATAAAGCCTGGCTGTGTCTGGCCGTCTGTGCTCTCCCAGCTCTTCCCAAACTTCGAGCTTCCTGGCCAATGCCAAACATGCCTCAAAGACGGGGTAAAGGTCTTAAGGATCTCTTAATTTCATACAAATTCCAGCAAAATAGAGGCCAGAAAAAGGTGAGCAACTCTTTTAATGTCTCCACCATGAGAAAGGCTAGGTTTGCTATTTCTCCAACATCTGCAAATTTGCACTGAGAAGTGCTGCTGGAAACCAGGCTTCAGTGCTCTGCTAATCCAACCTTATTTCAAATAAGCACAAAAAGAAAATCACTCTTAAACATCAGCCTGACAATCTAGGAATGAAGGAAAGGTCTAGCAAAAGAAAAAGCTCCTCTTTGACTGGGAAATAGGCTAGAAGCAGGACTTTTACTCTGTCTGTGCAGCGCTAGGCAAAACCTGTTCCAGACAGGTCTCCAGGGACTATTAGAATAAACTTCATTAATCAAAGAGGCACTGGTGCAATTCAGGCTCAAAAACAAGCAAACGGAGAAAACCTCTCCCAGCTGAGGGAACAATGTGCCCAAAGACAGTCCAAGACAGCCAAGGCACAAGGGGACGGCAGCGGACGCAGGGGACACGCTGTGGGGCCGTGCACACCTCCATCTCCTGCGACGACTCCTCTCAGGACCAAGGGCTCTCAACCAAGCCACCAAGGCAAGGAAAACACTCCAACACCTGGTTTCACTCGATGGAGCAGCTTCCAGGACACTTGCATAAGCACATTGGATAACAGCACCGGCCAAACTGCTTCAGAAGAACCAGGAAAGTCCTACCTGAGCACAGCGAGGACGGACAGGGCGCTCGGCAAGACCGTCATTTCCCCCAAAGACTCATCTGCAGCCCTTTTAAAAGCTCCTATGGGCTGCACCTTGCAAAGCAAGCTCAGCTGGCCTGAGCACAGCTTCTAAGGACAGTGCATCCTCCAATTAACAATTGCTCAAAACACGTGTGCTCCATTCGGTGCTCAGTTGAAAGAAACTTTCTTTTTTTCTTCATCTTTAATAGACCCCTGCACTCACCATTTTCAAGCAGATCCCTCGTCTGTAAACTTCAGTTATGTCAACATCTTGGGTACTTTAAATGCTATTTAAACTCTTAGCACTTTTAAAACACAAAGCTAGGATATTACCAACTGGGTCCAGAAGACGCAGTGCAGAGAGAACTTTTGGGCACAGGTCCACCAGAATCTGACATTTCAGCCCCACGCAGTCCAGTGGTCTTGGTACCCAATATCAGAGCAGATTTCAGATGTTTTCAAGAACGGTATCGTCCTCAGGAGTTGCATGTTGGGAATCATTCTGCTGGGATATTCATACAAAGCAAAACCTATGAAGACTCTTGGGCTCTCTTCTAGTTTTGACAGATCTGCATTATGGGTTAATTAATTTTTATCAAAGGCTTTCAGAATGTCACAGAGAAAGGCACTGTACAAATGGAAAGTTGTCACTGATGGTGCTGAGACAAGGCCAAAGAAATCGCGCTTGGATCAGAACCCATGTCGCTCCAGCTCTTGGGCTGCTTGGATCCCTCATAATATTAATTAATAACTGAGACTGCAAACATTTGTTTTGCAGACAGAACTGCTGGGGTGACATGAAAAGCCTGAAATCACTTCAAAGTGAAATGTTTAAGTTGTAAATACGTCAGCGTGCATTGAAAAGCATTTGAATTTGATCTCCTAAGCCGGGCTCCGCACTCACCTCTTCTTGCGCTGCCTTTATTACTATAATCTCGATAAAGGCACTGCGAGGTGAGAAGCAGGGCTTAATAACTCACACCTAGCCGCGGAAGGCGGGACTCAGCCGGAGCCCGAGTTGTGAATTATTACACCCCAAGTCGCATCCTGCAGCGCGCGAGCTGCGAGCCCAGCCCCGGGGCGGGCGACGAGAAGGATCCCGCGCAAACGTAAATATGTTTGTGCAACGCTCAGGTGCGGGGAGGCGCGGGGTGCAGGTGGGAGCCGCGTCCCGCCGCGCCGCTGCCCGCGGCCGCCTAGCAACTGTTTATGCAAACAATCCGGCTGACTCATTAAAGCCCCGCTCTGATCAGCTATTAGCTGTCACCGGCAGATTAAGAGGGGAACAGCGTGAGCCGGATACTTCAGAAGCGAGAGCAAAACACACCGGGAGCCTAAGCTACGGTTTGACTCCCGCAGCCCGCTCCCGGCCCCCCGCGTGCCGCACATGGGCACCGTCCCTGCTGCTCGGTGCGCGTCTCGGCGCCCACCTCGAGGGCCTCGCGGCGCCCGGTGGCACCCACATGTGCGGCTGCGGCGGCTGCGCATTCCTCGGCGCCGTCCCGCGCTCCTCAGATCACAGTTGCTGCTGGTGTCGCCCACTGTGCTTCAATACTTCTCATGGCCCGCGCGCATTCCTTCGGGTCTAATCCTTTCAAATAATAGCGCTTTCCTTAAGATGGTGCTTGATACCGATGGAAAAAAAAAAAAGGCGGGGGGCTGAGATAGATGCTTGCTCTTTTTCATTTCCTTAAGCCGGGAGACAGGGCTTGTCAAATGCAATCAAGAAAAACAGCCCCCAAACTGCTACCGGCCCCTTGTGCATTGCATGTCCTTGAGGCAGCAGGGAAGTCCCAATCCTAGAGAATTTCCACTTGGAAAGTGGAAATTGGAAAGTTCTAAAATCCACTCCAGGCCTCCCGCAGCACACGAATGGATGGGAGTTTGTGCCGCAGGGTGTTACAAGGCCTTGGAAAACAAGGGGTTTGAAACATATTTACTTAAGTGCAGGAAAGTCCACCCGAGCTGTGAAACACCAAGAGCAGCAAAGCCAGAGGCTCCTGGCAGATCTGGTATCCGCGGAGGCATGGAGCACTCTTAAATTCTGAGCATCAGCTCACGTCTCCTGCCGAACACTGGATATTGGCTGGAAAAACCTCGGTGCCACCGTAACACAGCCCATCTTGCAGACCCCGCGTGCACAAGCACCAGGCTTTGCTAAGACTAGTTTTATGCCTAGTTCCTATGTATATGAGTGGGTCTGGCACAGGCCTGAAGTGCCCTTGGTCTACCTGGCCCGTTGAGACCACCCTGCCCATGCAGAAGAATGTTTCATATCGTGGAGAAACCCAAACTACGGCAGACCCCTCG
>VWPW01022649.1:2108-24305 GCA_013389825.1 Crypturellus undulatus
TGGAACAGGCTGCCCAGAGAGGTTGTGGAGTCTCCTTCTCTGGAGATCTTCAAGACCCGCTTGGATGCAGTCCTGTGCCACGTGCTCTAAGTGGCCCTGCGTGTGCAGGGGGGTTGGACTAGATGACCTCTAGAGGTCCCTTCCAACCTTAGGCATTCTATGATGATTCTATGATTCTGTGATGACTTGAGCTTGAAAATGCCAGACCGGAAGGCAGAGCCTGACAACAGCAAGTTAGAATCCAAAGTTTAGATTCAGAACACTTGCTTTCAGAAGAACACCAAAATGAGCAGTGGAAGAGCAAAAGAAAATCATTGAAGACACTGGCAGAATGTACACAACCAACAGAAACCCATCTGGAGCAGGAAATGGTAAGAAACTTTGAACTGCAGAAAGAATGCAACTTGTCCAAGAATCTTCTGGAACAAACTATGAAGAAACTGAGAGTGTATGAGAGGTGAGAGAGAGAATCCCAGTTGAATTTTCAGGATGAAATGGAGAGTACGTGTTCTAGAAAGGGCAGTGAAGTTAGCAGACTGAGAACAAAGGTCTTTCTTTGAACTTTCCCACTGGCAGGAGGTAGAGCGGAAAAACTCAAGACATCTAGAAAAATCAAATGAAGGTTTGCATCAAGACTTGACTTTGAGGCGTGGGAACTTGGAAAAACTACAGAAGAGAAAGAGGCAGCTGGATGAAGAGGTGGTTTTCCTCAGATGTCAGTTAAATGCCAAGATGATGGATCACAGACAGAGAGAACAATATAAAAGGGAGAGCGAACAAAGGACTGGGCAAGAGTTACAGCAAAAACTACAGGAAGTCAATCTGTTTCTGCACATGCAGGCAGCCGCCCACGACAGAATAGAACAAGTAAGAGCTGCTACTCAGGCTTCCATAGTAGACTGACTGCAGCGGAGAATTGGGGATCTAGAACTGGAGCAGTCTCTCAGAAAACAGATGTGTTGAGATGGAGCTGGTGAGGGACTTGCAGAAGCCAGTGCCACACCTTCATGAGCCACTTCATGAAGCCACTCTGTGCTGAGGAACCCAGTGGGCAGGGCTGGGAGCCAGCCTGAAAGCTTACGTGGCTGAGGTGCAGTGGGAATGGTCATAAATGTCTCTGAAGAACCAGTTGTTGCTCAAATGGAAATGGGATCTATTGGAGCTTATTGCTGGGCATCTAGTGAATCATCTTTAGCAAACATAGGCCAGGATCCAGTTTCTAGGGTAATGCAAGAGAACTGTGATATTCTGATCAAAAATCACATGACTTGATTTGAATAAAAGTACTAGGGAGTATCTGTGGGAAGGTATTTTGTTTGCATAGTCTGGCAATGGTTTCCCATCCAGCAGCGCAAGTGTGAGAAATCCTTGTCACTGGAAAGACTGAAGCTGCTGCAGGAGAGCGTCACTGCTCTGTGTCACTGCTCATGGCTGATGACGTGACAACTAATTCTGATGAAGGGCAGCTTGGCCTAGCTTGGGGAGTTATCCTCCATTGTGGGAGGGACATTCTTCATTTCTGAGACAAATGAAAACCAAAAAAAAAAAAAACTTATTTATTATTTCTACCTAATAACTGAAGGACTTGCATTACCAGGCAAAGCAATCATTGCCACCATTTTTATTGGAGTGCAATAGGAGCACAAGAGTGGTGTATAGATAATCATAGGCTGTACTTAACAGAAAATAGTCTTTTTTTTTTCATTAAAAGAAGCTCAAAACTTAGTCCCTGGTGAAGGGATAGAGTGCATCTCAGCAAGTTTGCTGATGATACAGAACTGGGAGGAGTGTCAGATGTATCAGATTCAGAGAGACCTGGAGAGATGGGCAGAGGGGGCTGTCATGAAGCTCAATAAAAGCAAGTGCAGAGTAGGCTGGGGGCTGATGTGCTGGAAGGCAACCTTTTAGGGAAGGACCTGAGAGTCCTGGTGGACAAAAAATTGACCATGAGCCAGCAACATGCCCTGGGGCCAAAAAGCCCAAGCATGAGAGAGATCTGCACTACTGGAGTGAGTCTAGCAAAGGACTACAAGCTGATGAAGGAACTGGAGCATCTCCTATGAGATATAGTATTCTGATTCTGTAATAATGCACTACCTGCTTTTATATTGAATGATTTTTATTGAAGGATCCAAAAACATGATAGAAGCATGCTGACTTTGGTCTTTATAGCCTTGGAGTAGGACCTGTTATAATTGTTCATCCCATGAGAAACTGAGGAAGAGACAGATTGGATTAATCCAGATTCACAGTCAGGAATGATCCTGGCAATTTTGATAATCAGAGGCTACAGAGATAATGTAGAGAAAGGTCCCAGATAGGTGAGGGGGAGGGACAGCTACCTAATTACTTACATGGGTCCTCACTTAAATCACTTACTGTAATTGTTACTGGACCCTAAGAAGTCATAAGAACTCTTCAGTGGGAAGATGTTGTTACTGTGTTACTGTACAGAGTAGAGACCCCGTCTCACAGACCTTGCAGTCTGAATTGTTGGTTCCTGATATTGGAATGTAGCTCCCTGACATTAAAAGTAAATTGCAGAATCCAAGTTCATAAGCTTTGCTATCCTTAATAGCACAACCTCCTCAAGAAACAGGATTAGCAGCTCCACTAGTGCAAGCTGAGGAGGTAGTGTTTCAAGGAGAGCAGGTTTGGGGAGCAGCAAGGAGTCAGGGAGTCACGGGGAGGGGGAGGAGGATAAGATAGTGGTAGGGAGGTCCATTTTAAGAGAAAAGTGGAGAACAACATGTCCAAATGCACCAACAGCTGAGGAGTGGGAGGGGAAATGGAGACAGAGGGAAGGGATTGAGTACAGTTACATGATCACAAGCATTGTTTTGCCACTGAACAAGTTGCTGCCACCCTGTTGAGACATTGACAGCATGGTGAGCTGGCTGCTTTGCAGAACAGGCATCACATGGAAAGTCTGAGCTGAAGGTTCCCGCACAACTCAGCCATGACTTGAAACATATTGTAGTAAATTGATAGCTCGTGGCCACATGGTCAACCCTCAGAAGGAAGAAAATACCAGGTAATAAAAGACTTGAAACTGAGGGAGAAAACAGCAAGAAACAAAGGGCAGAAATTAACATCAGAAATAAGACAAATGGAGTTCCTTCCCCCCCAATAGTGAGGATGACTGGCTATTGAAAAGGAAATGACATATTTTCTATGTATTAGCTTCTTTAAAAAAAAAGTGGGGGACTCTAAGATAAATTTCAATTTAAAAAGCCATTCTGCTTAATAAAGAGATAATGGGGAAATTCTGTGGCCTGTGCTATGTAGAAGGTCAGACGAAAGCAGTGATGGAGAACTGTTGGCATTGGGTCTAGCACTGATGGAGATCTGGGCTGACACCAGCTGGTCTGCACTACACAGTGTTTTATTAAGTAAATTTGACATGAGGCACCTAAAAGTTTTGCCACTGCTGGACTTAAGGACCTATAGGTCTTCAGAATTTCTGAATGAATGCACTTACTTTCTGGAAACATAACTGTCTGGTTCTGATTTTTGTTTTGTTCTGCTTTTTGAGGCAGCGAGGGGAGAGCAGCAGGCCTTAATAACAGTCCAGGATACTGCACACTATAAATCTTAACCCGGTTCATTTGTAATTATAGCTGATAAATCCCATCTGAAGGTTTAAGCTATTTTTATGTGTCTATTATGCAACCATCTAGAAACATTCGTTTCTAACTACCACCTGTCCTGGGGAGTAACTCGGAGGTTCACCTTTTGTAAATAAGCAACACTGTCTTTTATGGGAGTTAACACCTTTTAATTGGGCTTACCTTTCCTTTTCTGTGCCATGAATTGCACTTTGAATATTGTCAAATGCCACTAACATACACATCAGAAGACTGCAGATCTGTTAAGATTTCTAATCCTTGCTGGTGAGAATCAACTTTTCATCACACAAAAACCAATTGTGATCTCTTCTCCCTCTAGATATTAGACTGTATGGGTGGAAAGGCTCGAAGTCTCTGCTGTTTAATAGCAAATTGGCTCAGGGCAGCAGCAGTATTAGTTCTAAAATCATTAAGAAGTGAGCTGCTGCCAATGCATCTTTCACAGTCAAGCTGTAGATAAATGGAAAGTGAGATTGTCAAGGATGGGATTCAAAGTCGTCAATGAGTCTTGTCCTCACCTTTTTCCTTTTTGGAGAATAATATTATTTTCTTAGCATACCATGTCTGTTTTGCAAGTAGAAGAGGGAGGGCTGTGATGGAAAAATCAGAAAATATTTTTTTCTCTCTAAAACAATCCAGTTCTCTCCCTATTCCACCTTCCCCAGGACCAAACTCCTTTAGCAGTTTGCTTATGGGAAGGACTAAGATTTTTAATGGCTTCTGGGATGAGAAGGAAGGAGACCTAAACAGAAGAAAAATGATGTGTGCTTTTGGTGAAGAGAGGGTTGGATGACAGGTATTTGTGGCACCAACAATATTGATCCTGAGGAAGAGGTACCCCTCAGAATTCCCAGGTTGCAAATGATTCTATCTTTCCCCATCCTCATCCTCCATTAATCAAAATAAGCTCTCTCCTTGAATCATGGGCCTGCTTCTGCAGCAGGTCAACAAAAAATAGTGGCAGAGCTGGAAAAACAGCCCCTCCAGTGGAGGTGCTCTCGATGCTCTCTGCCTGCTGTGCATCACAGCCCAGGTGAGGAAGATAAACAGATTTTGTAAATGTAAAGAGTGCAATAGTTTCCAAGTGATGAATTTCCAAGCCTGTGCTGATGTGGTTTATGTGGTTTGATAGTGACTGTTGGGGTTTTTGTTCTCATTTGTGTGTGTGTTTTTAATGCAAATAGTGTGCTTAGTGTTGTGCAAATTACAAGAACAGGTATCTCCTACCCTGAAGAGGTTGATTCCTACAAGATAGTAAGAGTCTCTTTAGGCATCTTAAAGTTAGAAATTTAGAGTTGCTGACACTTCTAGGCTTTTAGGATATGATGAGATGTGTATCACTTTGTAGATTATAGTGTTGGCTTAAGTGACTAGCTTGTAAGCGAGGCTTAAAGTCTGGATAAGTTAAGGATGCACTAATGAAATAATTTTCCCTATCTCCTCTGAATGTCTTGCTTGATCTTGTAAGAGGAGAAAGAAAAAAGGAAAAAAACTTCCACAGTTTATTTCCCCCCCTGAGGGAAGTTCCTAGCAAGAAGTTCATTGGCTAGTCTATGGAAAATTATAACTTGTGATATTTTGTTACTCAGTGGGGGAATTTCATAGCCAAACATATGAGTGGAACTGCCACTACTCATGAGTCACATGCGTTGGAGATAAATGTCTGACCTCCTGCATAGACTTTTTTTTTTTNACCAAAGAACTATCCAACTTTTCAGGATATGAAGTTAAACTGTGAGATGACTTTGAGCATGATGCTTTCTCATCAAACCTTTGGAATACTGAATATTTGTTCCACATGATTTTATTATGTTGTATTTTATTTTAAACTGTCCTTATCCTTAACTGTAAGAAGATGCTGATAGAATGGCAGATTCATGTCCTCCTCCTCTAGTCAGCTCTGCCCATGCTGAGAAAACAAGTAACTCTTCTTTTACAAGAAGATTAAATGATGATAGGTGAAATGTGAGGAATAACTGAATTAGTGTCATCATGACAATATAAACTTCAGTTAGAAAAAAATATATTTCCATTGTAATAAAATCTGGCAATAAATTTTGAAAATCATGCATTTTTGAAGCTATAGCTTTCTTTGCTCATGCAATGCCCATCACTGAGAAACTGAGTAAATGAAGGGGCTCCATTCATAGAGAAACAAAGAGGGGGGGAAGAAATTGTCCTGTAAATGGGATAAGATTTTTAGCAATCAAGTTAAAAGATAGATGATGCCCTTCTTCCCTGGCATGTGCCTCTGTTAGTCAAGGTGGTTATTTTGATGTGACACAGAACAAAGTAGGATGCTATAGGTCTGTTCTGGCTGCAGTGTGTCCATCTCATCTGGTTAGATCATACAACCCAAAAAGTAGGAGAAAGTAACTAATTTTGCAAATGCTGGATAGTCTAAGACCAGAACTCTTTTAGAACATTGTTTAAAAGTAATGAAGCAATGTGTGTGCCTGTGTTCTCAAAGGTATCTGGCTGGTGTGGAGCCCTTCTCAGCAAGTTGCCCATTCTTACAGGCAGTGTCTTTACCCACGACAGGAGTTGCTACCTGCAAAGACAGGAAACAACCACTGTGTTGACAGTCTCAGATGTTTATTTCCAGTGCATGTGACTCATGAGTAGTGGCAGTTCTGCTCATATTTTGTTGATGGAATTTCATAGCCAAACATATCAGAAGTGCAGTTATATTTTTTTCTGTAGAACAGCCAGAGAGCCTCTTGCTAGGAACTTAGCTCAGAGGGGAGCAAACAGCGGAGATTTTTTTTTTTAATCATCTTCTGTATTTTTTTTCAGAAATACTTTAACTGGAGAAAAGCCCATGGTACACTTAGGATGTCCTGGTGTCGGTTCATCATCTGTGATGAAAATTAATGGGATGTTGTTACCTTCAGTTAGCAGGTATGGAAGGGAAGGATGGAATTTCGCAGGACTTGTCGTACATCTGACAGTCACGGAATGGTTGCGTATCCAAGGAGCTGTCACAGTTCAGGCCTGTGCTTTAGAACTGTCCAGCACTTTGGGAAGCCCTGCATGGCAGGGCACAGCATCCCTGGAGAGGGCCTGTCTAGCTCCTGTGAGAGGACGTGGCCAGACTGTCCCCTCCTGTTGCCACTGTGAAAACACTCAGTGCAGCCCCAGCCTTGCTGGGAATAAGTGTTGCTAGTACCTCTTATTAGTGTTTATTATCATAACTGCTCATTGTATTGCCCATTATGTTAATGAATTAGAACAACAGACCTAAATGTTTGTTGTTGTATAAAGCTCATTAGTCTCTGAGAGGAACTCAATGCAACATGAAGGTTGAGGAGCTGGGTTGCAGGAATATTACCAATTAAGTCCTATATGAGCATGCAATTAGGCAGGATAACATGCTTGATTTACATTGCTTTATGGCCAAGCAGGATAAACAGTGCAGCACTGGAACCTGGAAACCTGCTCCCTCTTGCTTGCCTCCACCCTGTTGGAGTTTATTCTAATGTTCCCAGTGGGAGTGCAGCACCCAGGAACAGCTAGGCAAGGTTGTTGGTGCTGTCTTGAAGCATATTTAACACTCTGTTGAGGTGTAACAGGATGCAGGCAGCATGTTTTCATGTTAGGGAGCTTGTTAGTTACTCACCCCCTTCTCACTGTTTTTGGTCTTCCTGGAGCATCTCTCTTCAGCACCTCGTGCAGCTTTCTAGTCATGGATGGTTTACAGAAGTGTTGGCTTCATATTGTACTTCATCAAATGGAGAAGGAGACTTAACTCAGAACTCTGAGGTGAACCTCATAGGTCAGTCCTTTTCTTCAGTGGGAACTTACACATTCATTTCATGCTATTATGGTGTATATCTTTTGGTATATGAGCTTGTGCCATTGTCCTGTGCTTCTTGCTGAGTTCCATCACTCTGAACTTCTTTGCTCCTAAATATATTTATTTGTATCACTACCTTTATGAGAACTGAGGGGAATCACAATTGAAAGGCACTTTGAGAAGTCATCACCTCCAGCTTCTGAGCCATGAATTGTTACCTCCCAACTGAGACTTGGTAACTGATCACATGAGCACTTTTAATTGTTTCAGAGCAAGGTGAAACTTCAATAATGAATTAAACCATGGAATCAGCAACCATTAAATAACAGAATGTTAATCTTTTTTTTTTTTTTTTTTTTTTTTTCCTCCTAAGTGTAAGGCATTTTGGTTCCAAAATTNTTTTGTTTCCAAAATTAGAGGTTACATGTTCAGGTAGTTGCCCAACAGGAGTCAGGAGACACTGCCACTGAAACACGCACAGCTGATCATCACTCTCTTGCTTCTGTGTGAGGCACTTGTCTCTCACAAATGTCTCTCTGAAGACACTGTGTCTCCCAGCTCTTCTGGCTTGCTTCATGCCGTCTTTGGCACCTACACAATCAGTTGTTGACCTCTGTTGTCAGTGAAGCTGGCTCGTCACTGAAACAGTCTGATGAGGTAAAACTGTGAGATGGTTTAAGATGCTGTCTCTTAGCTCCCGAATCATTGCAACCAGGAGGTTTATGGAGCACATCCCTCCAGATAGCTTGTGTCACACCTTGTGAAGACACGGACTCAGTCTGGGATGCCGAGTGAGACAACTTTATTTTCAAACCAACTTCTTTTTATACTCTCTTAACACAAGTGTTGCAAAGCTTACAATCAGTCAGCAGTTGTGGTTATCTTCTCCTTGCTGGTTATCTTCTTTTCCTTGCTTTGTTCCTTATCTGCTGACAAGACATTCCACATGTGGTTGTAGTCCTCCTCCTTCTCCTGCTTTGCTCCTTGCTGATTAGACATTCATCTCTGCAGTTAATCGTTTACTACCAAGGCATCTGGTACTACTGTCTCTGAAGCGGGCCTCCACAAGCTTGAGTTTGCATCACCTTATTCCATCATTCTAGCTGACCTCCTAATCAAGTTAGGTCTTGCCACATATTAGGGCATTTGTTGTGTGGATAGCCAGGGCCTCAGAAATCTAGGCTGTACTGGATGTCATTACTACCAGCACAATATAAACATGCCCTGAGGCTGCTTTGAGTGAAAGAGTAGGTAACTGCATCCTTTTTGCAAATGTTCCTGTGTGTACAGCAGTAATGTCCCATTTTCTGTTCTGGCTGTATGGTGTTCCAGAGCTTGTCCATTACATCTTTTTGTTAAAACTGGGATAAAAGAATCAAAAAGTCCTGCTCTTTTCTGAATCCCTCATCAGTGTTAGTCTCTCATAGTCTTTTCCCCCATTCATCAGTGTTCAGCTTCCTCTATCGCATTATTTTAAAGTGCAAAGTTTTGATATTTCTGCTGAAATAATACTTCTTAAAAAAAAACTTGGAAGCATAAATGGAGAGGAGATTCTGCTTTAGAAACAAAGCTAGCAACTGTCTTGGAAATTAAGTGTATGCTTAAAAAGAAAACTGAGAGGCACAATATGTCAGTCCTGGATGGAAGGGAGAAGTGGGTGTTAAGGGGAGATCAGAAGTTTCTTTTATTTTGGGGAAAAAAAATCTCAGAGCTAGAAGGGATGGAGGGGACCCATAGTTGGAAGAGTAAATGGGAAAGTTGGAAATAAAAATAGTGACAGGGAGTCCTGATGCAATAGCATGTTGAGAGTGTCCCTTCCGTTGTCTTTTATGGTGCTAGCCTGGAGGCAGAGAAGGAGGGTGTGACAGTGTCACTGAAAACCAGGAGAAAAAAAACCTCTTAACACCAATGTGGTATTAAGAAGCAGGCATTCGCTTTATTGCAGCGCTGGGTGCATGGGGGATAGCTCCACCTATCATGCACACCCTAAGGTGCACTTGCTCAACTTTTATTTCTCTATTATCTACATATGGATTAAGCTCTAGGAGTGATCATACATATTCATTCTGTTTCCCAGAACTAATTATAATATACCCCACCCTCATGCGCGTGCTGAGCTCTGGGGCATTTTTCTCTGTTTACACAGAAGTTTTCTAATGCAAGAAAGCCCAAGTGGAAAGACCCTTCTCTGATGCTTCATGCAAAGGTGATGAAAGGTGTGTGTGGGGGGTTATTAGTGAGAATGAAGAAAGATCTCCTTTTTATTTTTTCTTTCTTTCTCTCTCTCCACTGAGGCTTTGCTGGAAGGATTTTTCCAATCTTGCCCTGTGGATGCTGGATCACCTGTCCTCTTCCATCTGCCTCGGTTGTTTTCTCTTTATTGAATGGACTGAGGGTGAGAAACCTCTAATGTGGCTGATGAGAGTGGAGCTGGCACTGTGCAGCAGTGGGAGGAAGCTGGCAGCTCTGTTTTTTCAAACTTGTCTGAGAACATTGCTCTGCTTAGTCTGATTTTTAACCTTCAGTTCCAAAGATGGACATAAGCAGTCAATAAAGGGGTAAAGGTGGTTAAGGGCTAATTTTGCACCAGTGAGCTTCATAAGCATAAATTACAATGATCTTGATAAGCAAAACGTTTACTGTTGGGTGTGTTTTAAAACAAAGTTTCTTCTGCACTCTCTCATGAGGATAAGGAAAGAGGAAATCTTAAACAGTTTTCCCCCTCCCCAGTTCTGGAAGGCACCACACCATGGCTCTGGAAAGGGAGAGGAGTTTCCATGTTCTGGCTCATCTGGCTTTGAAATTGGAGCATCTGTCATGTGCCCCTGATTTCAAACCTTGTCATTCTTGCAGACTTGCTGTGAAATGTTTTGGGCATGGCTTTTGTCAGCGGTAATTTTTCATGGTCTTTCTTTTTAGTTGTCTGTAGTTCAGCATTTTGGCAAAGTTGAGGCCTCACTATTTTGTCAAACTGAAGATCCCTAATCAATAGCTATAGCCCTTTTTAAGGGAATTGCCTCCAGTTTTATAGCACAAAGGCTTCAAGGAAGGACTAAAAATAATTTGCACTGGAGTCAAGCTGTTTGCAAAGTCTGCTTAATTATCCTGAGGGAGGAGGAGCAAGATGATTATTGCCGGGTGCTTACTAGGAAATTTGATGTGAAAGAGAAGTGAATGACTTGGAGATCCAAGAGAATCCCAATTATTACAACTGATGCCGCAGCTACTGGACTCCAGGATTTCCTGTCTTCTGGAAGTCGGAGTCCTTTGAGCTAAAGGTGGACTGCCAATTGGAGCTATGACTTCCTTCCTAGCCTTAGACACTTACCTGAAAAACTTAAATTAGGTGCTTCAGTTTGACAACTGAAGGTGGGAGGGTGGCATTTCTAGAGTGAATGCAATCACTTCTTGATATTTGATTTTTTTCCCCTTCACTAAGTATAGTGATAGCTTAGAATGGCTGGACTCCATGTCTTAGCATCTTAGTTAAAAACCTGAAGTTACGTGGAGGGATCTGGGCTGCTGTATCCAGTTAAAACACTCACAAACCTAGATGGAACTATTCACCTTGTTTGTAATTCAGAGCCAGGACTATTTTCAAATCAAAAATCTATTAAGAACTGTATGGGAAAACACTTAGTGTGTTTTTGTTGTTGTTGTTTTTGGTTTTGTTTTTTTCCCTGAACTGGGCTGAACAGCAGAATCTTCTGTGATGATTGACTACCTGTTAGGTAGCAAGGTGAGAAGCTACCTTCTCTAGTAGCATCTGAGGTCCCCTTCTAGTCATGGGACAGATATGCTGGTGGTGAAGTAGAACAGCTTAGAAGGAAGGGTTGGCTTCTTCAAAACCAAAATAATGTGGAGCAAACTCAGTGCTTTAATGCATGCTGATTAAAAGGAAATCAGGATGGGTAATTAACTGCTCTCAAGTGTTTGTACAATTCACTTCTCTGCTACATTTCCTGAGCACTTCTGGTGCTGAGCTCTGAAGATGTTGAATAATGACTTTGACCACTGATTTTATTTTCTTAAAAGATCTGTTCTCCCATTCAGTCCATTTCACACTCTGGCCTGTACCAAGTAGTACAATACAATGAACCATAACCATAAATCTGCAGGTGTTTTGAGGTACCCCATTCATAGTTCCTCACACTAACAATACGACTCAGCCTGCAGCATCAGGGCAGATGTTAAATTTATGACGTTAAATTTTCAGCCTTACCCCTATAGCTTCTCTGAAACCTCTGTTCTCTGTATAATACAGCTTGATAATCCTTTTTTTTTTTTTCTGTTTATTTTATTTCCAACACAATCTTTCTGCCTCCTACACCATTCAGCATCCCACCCACCTCCCATCCCCCTCTGACTTCCCCAAAGCAAACAGCGCATTCAGATCGAACCAGATTGACAAGTGTGTGACAGATGGACAGAAAACTGGATCAGTCCAAACTCCGTGGCACTTGGAAAAACTGACAACACAGCCAAAGCAGCGTAACAGGGAGACATATGGAATAAATGGTCCCAAGAAAGTTTGCAATTAATCTTTGCCCTGTCAAGTTATGGCCTGATAATGCAGGAATTTAATGGGAATGACTTCTGCGAGTTCGGAGGCATCCATTAGTGTGGAGCAAAGCAGGAGACAGTAATGGCATTGTTCCTGTTCTGAGCCCTTGCAAATGAGGGAAGACTATTAAAGATGCACCAACTGTACCCCGGCCCTGTTTTCCCACATGACAAGTTCACACCTTTCTACTCGTCAGTTCATAAGAGGTGCATCTCCCATCCTAGAAATGCACTTGTTCTGTTTGATCCATTGCAAACTTTACCTCTCCAACAGGAACTCTGAGTTATCTAATGAAGCTGATGCTGAGAGAGACTGCTGCCTCAAAGCCGACCTGAACAGACTGGACAACTGGGCGGTGAGAAACCTCATGAAATTCAACAAGGCCAAGTACAAGGTCCTGCACTTAGAGAGGAATAACCCCAGACACCAGTACAGGCTGGGGACCGACCTTCTGGAGAGCAGCTCTGCAGAGAAGGACCTGGGCGTCACAGTGGACAAGTTGACCATGAGGCAGCAGTGTGCCCTCATGGCCAAGAAGGCCAATGACATCCTGGGGTGCATTGAGGAGCGTCTCCAGCAGGTCGAGGGAGGTGATCCTGCCCCTCTACTCAGCCCTGGTGAGGCCACATCTGGAGTACTGTGTCCAGTTCTGGGCCCCACAGTACAAGAGGGATGTGGAGCTGCTGGAGAGAGTCCAGCGCAGGGCCACAAGGATGATCAGGGGCCTGGAACATCTGCCCTATGAGGAGAGGCTGAGGGAACTGGGCCTGTTCAGCCTGCAGAAGAGAAGGCTGAGAGGGGATCTAATCAGTATGTATAAGTACCTCAAGGGAGGCAGTGAGGAGGATGGGGCTGGCCTCTTTTCACTGGTGGCCACCGACAGAACAAAAGGAAATGGCCACAAACTGCAGCATCAAAAGTTCTACATGAACTTAAGGAAATATTTCCTGACAGTGAGGGTGACAGAGCACTGGCACAGGCTGTCCAGAGAGGTTGTGGAGTCTCCTTCTCTGGAGATCTTCAAGACCCGCTTGGATGCCGTCCTGTGCCACGTGCTCTAGGTGGCCCTGCATGTGCAGGGGGGTTGGACTAGATGACCTCTAGAGGTCCCTTCCAACCTTAGGCATTCTGTGATTCTATGATTCTATGACACACTTTTCCAAAAGTTAATTGCTCTCCTGCTTGAATAAGATAGGATTTCCTAGTTTGGTACATCATTTAGCTCTGCCTCAGTTTCCCCATATATAGTAAGGATATCGCTGCTGGGTAGCAGGAGCACAGAGTGCGGGATTCTGCTACACAGTCTGGAAAGTACCATTTGGTGGTAGAATAAACATTTAGTCTCTTCTCATTATTTTGCCATTTGTGAGATTTTGATGTTGTTTGTAATATGTTAGCTTAAGAGTAGGTCTGATTTGGGTATGATCACAGCTGAGTCTAGACTAGTATCACATTTTTAAGGATGATCAGCTGTAGGTGTTTGGGGACAGAGTAGTCTTTCCCCTGCTCCATGACTCCCGTTTTCCTGACATTAATGATGTAAGGAGTTCCTTGTCTGAAGTCGTGTTCAGTGTCTGTTGTTAGACCGGTGCATTTATCTAAATTGTCTTTCTGAAGTTTTTTTTTTCTGTTGCTTCAGTATCCTGCAACAAATTCCATCATTTAATTCTGCACCATGTGAAAAAGAACTTTTCTTCAACCTGCTTCTCTGCTCATTTCATTACCTTCAAGTATTTGGAGTAGGTGGTGGCACTTCCATCCTCAGCCCTCCAATTCTAGCTGAGGGACTCATTGCACATGATGTCAAGAGGGGGAGGAAAAGGAGCTGTTGGGCAAAGGAGCCCAACAGAAGCAGCAGGCAGCTATGTTGCATTTGTGAGGTGATGTTTGCCCTCCAAGCAGCCTGGTTATGGACTGAGATAGCCCAGACCTAAAGGATGTGAGTAACTGTCACCTTCACATGAGCAAGGAGGGGACTGGCTGGGGAGCAGAGAGGGGAGCCCAGGTCTCTGTCACATCAGTGCAGCTGCAGCACTGCGGGAGGGAGGATGCAGCGGGGAGGAAGGAAGCTCATTATGACTGATAAATAGAGGGGTCCTGTTGTCAGCAATGTCATTGTGTTCACCTTTTTCATAGTCTCCTCTTTCCAGCTGTATAATTAATTAATGGACTGGAAGTGTTTAGTTTCTAGTGATCTACAGATTGAATTGCACCTTCCTCTGCTTTTTTGACTTTGTTATCAATGGGTCTGGCTTTGACCAAAGTTACCTTCTTCCCTACCACCTCTGCATCAGCCCCTGTGATTGCAAGAGTGGATCCTTTACTGTTTTCCATATGCTCATTTTCATAGTGCTCAGTAAAACCATACACCATCTTTCTTCTTTGGTAGGATTTTACACTGGCTTTGCACTAAGATGAATGTTGGCACAAGGAGCAAATCACCATAAGCGTGAGTCCAACAGGGGCCTAATGTGAGAATGAAGATCATGACCACCTTATCCCCTGGAAGATGGGATGGTCATATCGTGGCATTATAGACAGCTTAGAATTATGTAGGTGGTACAGACTAACTATTCTGGCTCCTTCTGCAGTTAATGGCAAGAAAGATGTCTCATCCGTTTTGGATAACTGTCTCAGAATGGGGTGAATCCCCTCCAGAAAGGGGCCTCCCTTTACTCAAGGAGGAGTGTGAGGAGGTTAAAGGAAATGCTTACTTTTCAGATGGTTTAAAATGGGTAAGATCACCTTCTCAACTGAGACAAGTAGATCAATTTCTCCACCTCTTAGTTATATCTTCATACAGATAACATTGCAACAGTTTACCAGAGAATTGCAATTGGTGATGGAGAATGAAAAACCTATATCACCAGGGATTTCATGGCTTGAGACAGTTACAGAACCCCCCCTTTTTAACGGATGAATAAAATCTTGCAAGCTTTACAGTCAACATCAGGAGTTAAAGTCCACATGAGCACAGTTGGTGCCCTGACTGGTAAATCTCCCTGACAATTTTGCAAAACAGACTTGGGCTATTGATCAAATTGGCTGGAAATGATCCTTTCACCTCAGGGTCACTGGACTCCATTTGACTCATGGCAGAAGAGACCAAAATGACTGTTACCAAAAGATAAGAGCAAGCTGAAGGTCTCAACCTGGTCTTGAGGGGAAGAAGTTCAGGGTATGGAGATCTCAATCAATTTAAGTTATANCAACCTGGTGTCTAGAGGAAGAAGTTCAGGGTATGGAGATCTCAATCAATTTAAGTTATGCTGGGGATAGATTACCAGGTTCCTATCTCAAAACCATTCTCCAGATGTTTAGAACTGAACATATAATACAATTATTTCTTCTCCCAGTCTGATCTAAGATCTGAGGGGAAAGTTCTGAAAGACCATTACAAAATCTGTCAGTCTTCTGCTTTGCTACTTCAGTTTCCTTGTAAAATCAAATGTTCTGTTAGCAAAACATTTTCCAGCCCTAATAGTCTAAAGCCTTTAGCTGTCTTAATGAAATGTAGTACCTAAATTAGGACTCTATTCCACAGCCTTTCCTTGACCAAGAGGAAATACACCAAACCTAGGAGAAGGATTTACCTAAGCAATTTGCAAGATTGTGCCTATAATTACAGGGTCAGCCATATAATGGCTCGAGTGTTCAGCTCACAAGAGTACTTAGAGGTTTTGTCTCCTATAAAATCACCTAAGTAAGTAAAAGCCCAACTTTTATAGGAATGGATTTACTAACTCAGACCAGTAGTTCTCCCAGTAGCTTTCTCTCCAGCACTGGTTACAAGTGGGTGGTTAGGAAAGAATGTAGAGGCAGCCAGAAACATCCTGGTAGGTGCTGACAATGTTCTGTAAGCAGACTGAGGCTCGGGCATTTCTGATGCGATTTCTTTGTAGTTAGGAGCACACAGGGGGCTCTTCTCTCTCCTTTGGACTCATATCCGTATTTTGTGTCAAGGAGTTCCACAGATCGTGTAAATACTGTGTAAATCATTAACCACTGTTCTGTATTTGCAACCTTCAACATGCTACTTTCACATGATAATCCCTGATTCTTGTACTGGGAGGGACAAAGAACATTCACTGATCATCTGCTCCGTGTTCCTCGCTTTCTTGCTGCTACTCAGAGTTTTACAGACCTCTGTTACTTTCTGCATCAGCTGTGACTTTCCCGGGCTGATGAAGGGCTCATTCTGCTATAACCAGATTGTAAAGAGAAAGCTAATCTTCTAAGAAACTTGAAACAGAAAAAAAAAATCTTTTCTTTTTTTTTTCTTTTTTTCCTGCGTATGAGCTACAGTCTGTAGGGAAATCCAGCCCAGGAGGCAACCAGGCCACAGCAAACACAAATCAGTCCACAAGAGAAAACAATCATCAGAACTGCAAAGCCAGTTTGTGAGACCAATTTCATTACGGTGCTGCCTTCTTTGCAGTCTGCAATTATGGGATTTGGGGGGGAAGCATCTGACAGGAGCTTCTTCTACTCGCTCCATTCTCTCCCTCTGTCCTGTTCTCTGCATCTGAGTTAGCTGTTTGTATTTCTTCTCTTCAAATGAGCATCAGCATTTCAGCATTTCAAATGAAACTTTGGACAGCCGCTGTGGCAGTCTTTTAAAAGGATCCAGCATGAGATTCCTGTGTCTCCTCTCCTCCATTAGAGAGCAAAGGCAAACCAGAAGAGGGATATTAATGTGCAAATTAGCGCAACCTGACTGGCTCCAGATTGCTACTTAGAATTTGCATATTAATAAATGTTTTTGTGACAGCATTTAGCAGATCAAGAAGGGCAGAGATTAAAAAAAAATGTCAGCAAGATTTTTAATCTTTTCCCTTACATTCTCCTCTTCTCCCACTCTCTCGTATGTATCTATATCTCTTTATACCGTATCCATATGTGCTTAGATTGCATATCTATAGGTCAATGCATGTAAATCTGCCCGACTCTTGACAGATGTGAGATTTGCAGAACTGTCCTGCATGAAGATAGACAAACAGTTGTGTACTGGTGGGAGCGCGGGCGGCTTTGCTGTATGTGTGTGTTAGGATGAGTGTGCATTTTATACATGCACACAGGCATGCAGGGTTAGGAAGACAGATGGAGGCACTGGACAGCCTCTCCTCCCCCAATCTTTTTCCAACAGGCACTTTTATCCCATTCAACTGAATAAATTTAGACTCTTGAAACTGTGATCTTGACAGATGTGAGCTTTTTTTTCTGAGCTGCATTGGAAAAAGATAAGATAGTGAAAACCTCCAGGGTATTTGGGCTTAGTGGAGCCAATGAAGAGGGTTATTTCCAAATGTGCTAAATAATGCATCCCTCTGAATTCCTTAGTTCTCCCTTTCCATCCTCCTTTCTGTCTTTCTCCTTTCCTTTTCTTTAAATGCTCTGAGGATGAAATGCTGAGTGCCACAGCAAAGCTGTGATCGCAGTGTTCCCTAGGGATGGGCTTTCCAAGGGTCTCATGCAAGTGCTCAGGTGGTCAGAGAAAGAGGAGAGAGAAAAGAAACAGATATGTAAACGGGGCAATTTATACATAACTGCTGAATTAAAGATATATCCCCCATCTCAGTTAGTTAATTACTTGTCACATCAGTCTTAAGGAGCAAAACTGGCTGATAGCCAGATTATTTTATTTCAGGAATCTCTCTGTCAAGAACAAAGAGTCAAGTTCAAAGAGTCTCTCACCCCTATTAGATTTGTCTTCCTAGTTTACTTTTGTGTATCCATGATTGGGGACGGGGACGGGGACGTGGACGGGGAGGGGAAGCAACTTGAAATCGTCAGCCCCTTCTTTTGCTCTCATCGATTTCCCTTGTGCATTCCCACGTAGAGTTTGGGTTTTCTGTTGGATATTCAAAGGAGAAGTAGAGTTGGGAGTGGGGAAAGCCCTGATTTCAATCTGAGTATATATTTTAGGGGTGAAGCTAAGGAAAAAAAAATTCTTCCAGCGGCAAACTGAAATCCTTTGGTTTTGTCTTGCTTCATTTGGGGCAGGTGATGGGAAATTATGTAATTACTGTTTTTTTTTTTTAATGATCCCATTTTGCACCCCCTGTAAAGAGAATCTCTTTTTTAACAAAGGTGTTTTGAAAAGAAAAGCCCGACTTCCAAATGTAAAGGTTTTGTTTTGGTTTTGTCTTTCCTTTGGCATTTCCACCACGAAGCACTTTTTGACTACACTGAAATGCAGTGTTTTGACATTTTCCTCTGTGGATGTTAGCCTAAGTGTCTTGCCTGAAGCCACAGAGGGAATTAAAACCACATCTCTTGAGCCTTCAGTTAGCCCTTAACCACCGGACCGCCTTTCCCTCAGCAGCCTTTAGGAGGTTTTGAACAGAACTGAAACAGTTGACAACACCACGGAGAGCGATGTGTCCTTTTATCGGAGGCCTGTGAGCGCAGAGGAGCCTGAGTGAGATGCGGAGGGAAGAGGGGCCGTCAGCTACCCCCCTGCCAGGGTTGGCATTGTCTGTCTTTCTTCTCTGCTTCCACTAAAAAACCAAAGATTTAAGACAAGCACAACGGTGGCACACACACCCTGGGCTACACATCAGTGAGTTTGCTGGTGAAAGCAAAGCCGCCATGTCTATGCAATGTTTGTGTCAGGATTATCTGACTCCCAGTCAAGGCGCAAACAAACCTGAGGTACTCTGTCAATAGTAGAGTGTGAGGTGAGAATCCCAATGTCTTTGGGAGCTCTTCTAATGAAAAAGGAGGAAAGCAAGCTGACTTTCTGCACCTACAGGAGTTAGAATGTGGCTGGGACATTGAGGACAATGTGAGAGTTTCCTTGTGTTTTATTTAGCTTAGTTTTTAGCATGCTAAATAGCCTTCCCCGCTTCTCTCAGGAGACTACCAAGTGGTCTGATGGAAAGGACCTAAGCGGATGCTTAACTAATGCTCCAAGTCGGGGGCAGGCAAACTGGGAATCCCCCCAAATCTGATGGTGAGAATCAGGCAGTAGGCACCTATGCCCTGAGCTCCTCCCTGGCTTGAGGACAGGTGGCAACCTTGTAATTGCCCTTGATGGGTCACAGGGGCATGGGCAGGAGGCGGGGAGCTAACTGCACCCCTGCAGACCTTTTCTTCTTGATGTTCAGGACATCATCAGGGAGATACCATGAAAGGACTCAGAATTTGAAGGCCATGGACCACCACTACCACCCTGTGCTGATGCACCACTTCCTGCAGTGTTGTCCAACAGCATAATATAAATACAAATCCCCAAGAGAAATCCCACTATTTTTGTTCCAATTGCCCTTCACCAGCCTATCTTCCTCCTCAGCAACCCACAAAAAAAAAAAAAGAAATCTTAAAATCTTCAGAGCAAAGGCCTTTCTTTCTGCACATGCTTCTCCCTTGGGGGTGGGTTGGCAGAAGAGCGAGCGCGTGCAGTGTGTGACAGACATCAGTTACATCACTTATGTGTGCCTGAAAGGTACTTAAGTGCTGGTGACAAATTCTTTGTGCAGGGGAAAGAATAAAACCTGGTTTCCAGTGTCATTCAGTCTCCCTTCTCTCTCTCTTTACACTGTCTTTGTGGATTGTACGATGTCTAATATAAAGAGGTGGACATACTTCAGCTTCTTCTCAAAAGAGCTTTAGGGAGGTTTCCTCCACTCAACTGTCTGGTCTCATAAATTTCTTAGCAATGTAATGTCTTTTTTGTCTCAGAGAATTTTCCTTCTCTCTAGCAGATTTGGTTAAAACTGCGCAGTGGCTAAAAAAACAATATTGGCAGAGAAAGAATGGGACAAGGAAAGAGGTATTAAGCAGAGCATCATGATGCAGACCCCATTTCCTTAGGAAAACTGGATAGAATAGAATATGATTCCTGCTGGTTCTGTGCTGGGCTTGTCCACTGTCTCTGCTGATCCCTCCTATAGAAGGCAGGTGGCAGAGGTCACCTTTGGAAGTGGCCGTGACCGTTTTGCCTGCTGCGCTTCATTCCGTCTACATGGTCTGAAGGCAACATCACAGTCACATAGTCTTTTTCTTCAGTTAAGTCTTTCCTCTTTCCAAATCACAGTATGTCAGTTCTGCTAGAGTATGGTCTTTATGAGCAATGGGAACCACTGCACTCATTTTATTCCTTCCATCTCCTATAGCACGTGAATGCGGCAGGAAGGAGGGGCTGTGTGAAGAGGCCAGCCAGGGCCATCTATAAAAGGGACAACTGTATAATCCCTGCATTCCCACCTTGTCCAACCCCACTTTCACCTCTTTTTGTCTCCCTCCATCCTCACACTGTCAGCTTCTCCTTCTCGCCTCGCTCTCATGTTTGTCAATAAATATTCAATTAATGTTTTCCTATGATAAAGATCTATGGGTGTCAGATAAGAACATCTTCACAGGATGAATGGTGCTGCTAAGTCTTGCAGCTAATTCTATGCAGATGCACAAAGTTTGCTTGAAGTGACTTTACAAAATGGAGTGCTCAGGCATCCCTACTTTATTTTTAATGCAGATGAGAATTTAAAAGCTTGTGTTTTCTACAATTAATTTTATGTACTATTCTTTTCAATTATTTATGTTCCCTGAATGATAAATGGGTCAGTGAAGAAGGAAAAAAAGTGGGAATCTCGTGAAGAATGTTTTTTTTTTTCTTATTTATGTATTTTAGACTGGAATATAAGCTGCTCTGATATTTAAGAGAACCTGGGCCCTGGATGCTGGTGGAAGAGACCAGTCTATCACTAAGTAAGGCTCAGAGGAAAAACAATAGTACATAATGGAGCTTTAGTTCTGATTTCGCTCTGGATTTATTTAAAACCCCTTTTAATATTCCACTTGCGAATAGGAGTGTGTAGCAGTTTTGTTGCAAAATAACAATGGAAAACACAAATAAAACACAAAATCTATGCCTGATGTAAATGCATACACTTGCATCTTGGATCTAGTTAAGTTCTTCTCACCTGGATCTTGCTCCAGGTGAAAGCTGCATTCAGTAAGAATCAGGCTTATTTAAAGCCAGAAAATAGCACTTTTTAGAGTTGCAGGTGGGAAGGGGGTGTTGTGTTGTCTGCCTTCCTGCAGCTTCTTTGGGCAGCACTGAGGAGAAGTACGAATGTGCCGAGGAAAACAACCTTCCTCAGTAAGGCAGCGCCAGCCTGAATTCAGGGGTGTTGGAAACCTCTGAAGAGCAAGCCCGGCTCTCTCTGGTTTCCAGACCATTTCTGAGGGCTTGGGAGAAGCAATAGGAGGACATATGGGGCCTTTGAGAAATTGATTCTAAAGATGTACGGGGGTTATTTTAGAGCAGAAGAGAGGAGATCCCATTAAAATAGCTCCATAATGGAAAGGAAAGGGAAGGGAACAAATGGAGATGTGTTAGGCGGAGGGTTGTTTGAAGTGAGACATTTTCCATCAGGTATTGATTGTTTTTTGTACCATACTTAACCTATATCAAATCCTTAAAAAACAAACAAAACTATCTTCCTCCCCACCCCACCCCACCCCCCCAAAAAAATCTAAAGAGTTTGTGAGCACGCGCCGACCTCCCAACGCGCCCTCATCTACCCCTGCAAGGCCCGAAGCTGCCTCACGCGGCGACTCTGCCCAAGGCCTGCAGTTTAGCCCCTGTAATGCCTCACGCGGCGCTCTTTACAGGGAGCCTCCCGGGCCCACCCCCACCATGCCTCGGGCGGCGATCTTGATGGGGGGTGTTCCCGGGGCCCGTGATCTTTGTAACCCCAGAGATCTTTATTGCCTCCCTCCACCCTGAGGTCGAGGCCCCTCTTACCACTCCCGGAGGCTGGCCGCAGGGGGTAGCGGCTGATGTCCACGCCTCTCGGGATCTACTCAGGTCCCCGGAATCAGGTCCAGTGATCGAGAAGCAGTTGGTCGTGAGGTGAGCCCTTCACTGCTACTGGGATTCGCCCTCACAGAGGTCCCAGCAACAATGTGCTGCCGACCGGGTAATCAGGACCAAGCCGAAAAACCATGAACAGGAAAAACACTCACTTGCGCAAGAAGTAGGTGCAGCAAACCAAAAGCGAAAGCAGAACCTTTATTTCAACTTAAATAGGGTAACCCAGGGGAGGAGGAAGCGTGGGAATAAGGAGGAGCAAGGTCGGAATAGGTGATATGGTAATTGGGGACCCCAGGTGATTGGGTACGCCCTGTTGGTAGGCGGGTGGGCTGCCAGGGCAGACTGCTCCTGGTCCCCACCCTTGGGGCTCCGTCCCCCTCCTCAGGAG
>VWPW01022649.1:27469-40485 GCA_013389825.1 Crypturellus undulatus
GTGCCAATATCCCTTGCCATCATAACCACAGTTCCCGTTTGGGAAGGCCCTTTACCCTTATGGCTACACAGTAGCCACGACGCGTCCCCATCCGCTTCGTCCCCTACACCGCGCAGCGGCGGGGGAGGTGTGACCCGCGCCCCACCCCTGGACCACCACGCAGGGTGGGTGACGGCGCAGACAACGATCGTGGTCCGACGGGTGCGTCAATCCTGGTGACGTGGGCCTCTTGGGATGGCGCTGACTGGGCAGCTCCCGATGACACTGGCGCGGAGTTGAGGTCAAGGGGCGGAGCAGTAGGGGTGACTTCCGGTGACGTCTTCCGGGGCGTGGCTTCCAGTTCGGGGGGCAACGTAGATGACGCGGCGTCCAGTCCTCCGTCCCGCGACGCGCGATGACACAGCTCGCGTTGATGGAAGGCCTGTGCCACGCGTGCCACCCGTCCCCGAACTTGCTGCTCTTGGAGGGCAGCCACGATGACCCGGAAGGTGGCCTCTCTTCTTTGCATCGCCCTCCCTCGCCTGCCATTACGGGCCAGAAACTCCCCCAATGGCCCCCATCCCTTTGGGGACAAAATGGCCTCCACGGCCGGGAACTGTCCCACGGTGGCAGCCCATTCGAGTAAGCCCCGAACCCTCTTCTCCTCCACCGTGGGGGTGCATCTGCTTAAGAAATGCACGAGGAGGTCCCCCGCCGCCTGCCTCTCCTCACTGAGGAGAAAGGCGACGCGGTTAGGAGTGGGGAATTTATGTCATTTAACCCTAACCATAAATAATAAATCCATATCTAATAAATAGATAGTTAATAGATAGTTTAAAACTCCATCCCTTCAATTTCCCCATTCCGGGGGGCTCCTGGAGCCGCCTCGGCGATGCCTCACGCGGCGATCTTCGCCGCGGCAAGCCCTGCTCCCCCTCGCGCCGCCCTGCATGCCGGCTCAGCGCGAGAGGCTTCAGGGTTACCCCTGTGCCGCCTCGGGCGGCGAATCCGCACAGGGGCCCCCAAGTAAAGTGGGTCCCCCCGTTGGGGATAAAGGGATAAAACGATCAAAATAAAATAAGTTACATACATAGTATGTATAATGGGGCTCCATCTGGATACCAGCGACTGCCCCAGGCTTAGTCCCTGGGCCCCCGCTAGCCCACTCCGGAAAGAAAAATCCCTCCCGGTGACTCTCTCACCCCCGTCCCCCGCAGGCGAGCCAAACCCCTGCGAAGGGTCCACCTCGGGCCCATTCCCAACCCGAGGGGTCTCGCCGTGGCGGGTTGAAGGCTGTTGCGGGTGCCCGCCAACCCCCCCAACCAAGCCACGGTCCCTCCGCGCCCCGTGTCCACATCCCCAAAATGGGGAGGACTCCGCGGAGTTCCAATCCGCTTCCCAATACTAGACCCTGACCTGAGGGCCTCGGTCTTTGACCCGCAGCTTCCCATTTTGCAGCTCGGTGGCCGGCACGAACAGCAAAATGGCAAGGACGGGTTAGACCAAGGTGGGTGGAAAAGATATAGGGAGGATTTGAGGATTCGATGCGCCGCGACCGGTACCGCCCTCCGGGACCGGGGACTGGGCCGCCGCGCCGCGACCGGTACCGCCCTCCGGGACCGGGGACTGGGCCGCCGCGCCGCGACCGGTACCGCCCTCCGGGACCGGGGACTGGGCCGCCGCGCCGCGACCGGTACCGCCCTCCGGGACCGGGGACTGGGCCGCCGCGCCGCGACCGGTACCGCCCTCCGGGACCGGGGACTGGGCCGCGTCGACTCCCTTGGGGCGATCACGTCGGGGTCACCAATTGCGAGCGCGCGCCGACCTCCCAGCGCGCCCTCATCTACCCCTGCAAGACCCGAAGCTGCCTCACGCGGCGACTCTGCCCAAGGCCTGCAGTTTAGCCCCTGTAATGCCTCACGCGGCGCTCTTTACAGGGAGCCTCCCGGGCCCACCCCCACCATGCCTCGGGCGGCGATCTTGATGGGGGGTTCCCGGGGCCCGTGATCTTTGTAACCCCAGAGATCTTTATCGCCTCCCTCCACCCTGAGGTCGAGGCCCCTCTTACCACTCCCGGAGGCTAGCCGCAGGGGGTAGCGGCTGATGTCCACGCCTCTCGAGATCCACTCAGGTCTCCGGAATCAGGTCCGGTGAATGAGAAGCAGTTGGTCGTGAGGTGAGCCCCTCACTGCTACTGGGATTCGCCCTCACAGAGGTCCCAGCAACAATGTGCTGCCGACCGGGTAATCAGGACCAAGCCGAAAAACCACGAACAGAAAGAACACTCACTTGCGCAAGGAGTCGGTGCAGCAAACCCAAGAGAGCAAGCAGAACCTTTATTCCAACTTAAATAGGGTACCCGAGGGGAGGAGGAAGCGTGGGAATAAGGAGGAGTAAGGTCGGGATAGGTGACCTGGTAATTGCAGACCCCAGGTGATTGGGTACGCCCTGTTGGTAGGCGGGCGGGCTGCCAGGACAGACTGCTCCTGGCCCCCACCCCTGGGGCTCCGGCCCCCTCCTCAGGAGTTCTAGGGCTTTCTGGAAGCCACTAGAAGCCTGCCGGCCTGACCGAGCATGCGCGGACCCCAGGGTTCATACAAAGGGTATTCAGACCCCCCTGTACAATCCCTAAATGCGCATGCCAAGACCAGGGTTATCAAAAGGGCATCATTATTTCCTATGGCAGATATTATAGCCTATTTCACCATTTCCCAACACTATGCCTACTTTCACACCTGTGAAAAGTGTTTAATACTACTACTTTGAAGGTGTTATGAGACTTCTTTAAAATGCATGTTTGTTTGTTTCTTAACAGACAACTCACATCCTGCCTGATACTATTTCCTCAAACCCTGTAATCTTTCATCCCCAGGGAAGCAGGAATGTGCCAGCAGGAGGTGTGCACAGTCAGTACAAATCTAAGCATATGAAGAATTTCTTCTGTGGGCAACCTGCAGAGTGCTGAAGGGGCAAATCTTGCCTCTGGTTGGTGGGATCCGCTGTCTGTCACACAGCCAGGGAGACGCAGATGCCCATCTCCCTGCTAGAGCAGAGCAGATGTGCTTGGTGTGGAGAGGCTGACTCTTCTCCATGGAAAGAAATGCTGCAGTTGTTAGGTTCTTACTCCTTTATTTATATGTGGGATTCTCGGCGTCTGTGGAGCAAATGTTTGCAATAGTGGATGACAGGTCAGTAACTCTGTGCATTGCAGTGAACTGTATTGGTTGAGTGCATGTTTAAATGTTGTAGTTCAGTTGTTTGTTGTGTTGGGTGGAAACAGATTTGATCACAGCTTAGACATATTTTCCATTTTCTTTTCAGGTTTAAAGCACATGGGACTAACACAGAAATGAATTATTTTGAAGCCTATATTGCACTAAAATGTGATTTGAAAATTATTTTATATATGAGACAAAAAGGAGTTAAAAGGGAGTATTTTCTGGGGGTGTGTCTCATTTCATTACATTTTAAATGATTCTCACACTAATTGTTCTTGCTCTGTGTAAAAAAACAAATTATAGATAATTATGAAGGTGTGAGAACTAGTGCAAGAAATATAGGTGCTAAAATGTTCTGCTCTGTAGTTCAGCATCACAAAAATATTAAAAATAAATAAATAAAAAATAATTAAAAAAAATGCTGACATTACTAAAGATTTGGTTGATCATTGTTTATAGTGCTATTTCTTTCTTTAACAGAATATAATTGGTAGCCCAAATCATAGCAAGGGGAAGGACTTTCTAAAGCCAAGCATTAGAAAAGCAATAACACCGATAACACATGGATCAAATATGTTGATGAAGATCACAGTTGGTAATAAATCTGTGCGTTTATGATAAGAAAGATGTGGTGATTTGCTTAACCTAGTATTCAGAGATCTGTTAGTCAGTCACTGATAAATAATATAATATGTTTTCATTTAAACAACTTATTTCCTGTTCTCTGCCAGTTTTCAGATTTGTTCGTGCCTTATTTGTAACTGCACTTTTCTACGACTAGATCAAAATCTGAGAGAAAGAAATGAGGGGAACATTGAGATGATCTTTATGTTCACAAATGAAAATGTGATCCTGATGCCAGTGATTTGAATGTTTTTTTTTTTTTTTTTTTTTGCCTTTGGATTCAGTGGGGACAAGATCATATTTATACAATATCATGCTGACAGAAGTTCTCTGAGACCAAAAGAAAACTTGAGTGTTTTGTTAGATCTGATCCAATTCTTAGCAGACACAGTCTGTTAAAGGTAGTGGTAGTTTTGCCTGAGTTGAAAGTCTAGACCAAATGCCAGTAGTCAATACATTATAAAATAATTATGTAAATCTGGCTCAGTATGTTTCATCACAGGTGAGGCTGCCCAAATATGACACAGAATAATTAAAATGCAAGATCTGTAAAGAAACATGGACTTTATATATTTCATAATGATACAATTTGTGTAGACACATTTTAAAAATAACATCTTTGGAGGGAGGAGATAGAATTCTTAGAGAGAGAGATTTTGCCCTAATTCTAGTCTTCTTCATAACGAAAATAGCTTCAGTGAAGTTATTTATGACCATTGTCACCAGGACTCCACCTTGCTACCCAGCGCTCAGCAGGTATGTCTTTTAGCCATAACATTGCTTTTAATGCATTTGAAGGTTCACGTAATATTTTCCAGTTAAATACTCCATAAAGTATTGAAACTATTTTAGCAGCCAGGGAGGTAGCTTGCAGATGGATAATATTAGTAATACAGTGATAATTCTGGAACAACCAAATACTGCCGTAAATTTTTCCATCTGATGTAGTCTGTCGGAGCAACAGTATGAAGAGTGAAATGTAGCGTGAACATGACTGTTTTGAACCACTCTGTGTGATAGTGTGAAAACTATCTGTGACCTCCTCTGTCACTCTTGAGTACTGGGTTTATTTACTTGGCTCAGTCGAGGGGCCAAGGGCTGCTCACATAAAAATCTTCAAGAGCTGGAGTCTATATTAACTTTTTTGGATAAATAAGTCAGACTTCATTATCTTACGGAGATGGATAACATTATGTGGTAAGAAGGAATTTACACTTCTTTATACTTATAATCTTATTTTATGCCTTATGGCATAAGTTGTTTTTCCTTGGACTGGGCTCTTGAAAAAGTTGAAACCTGCTGTGTTATCTGAAGTTATTTGGACATGGACTCAGGCTGCAATAGCCTTAAGTAAGAACAGGCAAGAAACATGCCCAGTCTATCAGCGAAGTGATAGCCTAGTACAGTTCCCAAGTTCCCTCTGTCCTTGGGGGTTAGCAAAAACATCTGCTCCTTCCTTGTGAAGCAACTTGTTTAAAAAAAAAAAAGAGGGAAAGAGATTTTAAAAAAAGGTCATGAATAGGTTGTTCAGGGAATCATAAGGTAGTTGTCTGGTCTTTTACTTAGCCATTGAAGTAATAGCTATTTTTACCCATCTCTGAGAGCTGCTCACTCTTGATGTGAAATTTCCACTGAGTTGGGCTCAGTGTATATAACTGAAACTGCCCACTTGACTTTAAACAGTGTTGTGTTTTATACCTTTTAATACATAACATCTTTGTAAGGTTCTTTCAGCTCTGATTAAAGTCTCACCTGTGGAGCTGCAGAGCTTAGCTGCCTTTTGTACTTTGTTACAGTTTCTCTGGAGAGTGGCTTCTGTTACATTGCCTTCAGTTGCTGAAGGGACTGAAAAGCCTGCCTGATAGTCTAGAGCAAAGCTGTTCTTCAGGCCTGGTGTTTAGGGACAAAGTGACAAGCTGAAATGGAGAGTCCACTTTCTGTCTGTTTTGCCTTCTGGGTTTGAGGATTTGGCAAGGAGACACAACAGATCTATTCTCAGTAGTGCACAGTGTGCCTGTAAAAAGAAAATTTCACTGGACAGACACGGATCAGAAGAATGAGCCTTTTGCCCTCTAGAGCCACAAATATAGACAAGACATTGCATATGAGATCTGGGCTTTGCTAAAGTCAGTAACATTTTATTGATTTTTAGGTGAACCAGGTTCAGTGTGATCAGATTCCCTGATTGCCTGAGTTGCGCTGATGGGCGAGCAGGGAAGGCTTTGAGGCTGCTGTTTCTCCTTCAGTTGCGCTAGCTCTTTTGTCTTGGTGTTACCACCAATAAGGATGCTGCGGTGACAGTTAAGTTGGGGAACTCCCACAGTAAGTCCTAGCGGGTAATGTAGAGCTGCTGCACTCGCAGATGCCCATGAAGGAATCTCTTTAGAGGGGAGGTTCACCCAGCCATTTGCCGAGAGAAACGAAGGCTTGAGCCTAAGTCAAATAACTTATAATGCAATTTACATTTAAATATTCAAAGTTGCTTGCATTCCTAGTCCTTATGTTAGTCCGTAATCCCAGTAATCACCCGCACGCTCAACCTGGTGGTTTCAAAGCAAGCTTTATTAGACGGCCGGTGGCGGACCTCTTACAGTTGGTTCTGAGATCCGCACCGTCTGAGGAGAGGTTTGTGTTTTTATACATGACTGCAACTTTCCTCATTAAACGTTATCTACAACTACCATTATTTACGACTAATCCTCCCTTCACAATTCCGTTTGGCAAGTTTGGAATCTTATCTTGTGGTCGCAAGGAGCAGGATATGTTAGTTCCCATCCTTGACTGTAGCAAACTATATTTAAAGAAGCAGATGGCAAGGTTAACTGTAGATTACATAACCTATACCTTTATACTTCATTAGTGTGCAAGCTTTTTACAGAAGCAGAAAGCATGCTACCCTGTTAACCCTTTATAGGCCTTACACTTACAATATATTGGTCTTTGCACTGGGCAGAAAGAATTAGGGTAGTGGATAGAAAGTCCTTGTAAAAAGATCCTGATCTCTGGGTGCAGGAGACTTCCTGGCCAGTTCCTCACCTAGTGAGGAACACTGACAGTAGGCATGGGAAGTGGGGATGTTTCATTGGATCAGCAAATCAATCCACTATGGGGAGCTACAAATTTTGAGATAGTTACCCTGGTATGTAGGGGAGTAGGAAGGGCTGTGCAGGTGCTTGTGGACTGGAACCAGATCAGCCCCCAATATATAAAACATCTTGAAGGTCTATGTTAGCATTGCTGCTGCTGCTGCTCATGGTCTCTGTGGGCAAGTGCGACCTGCCAGTGATTGTGGAAGGGACAAGAAGGGTATGAAGCCTTCAGTCAGTACTGTAAGGAATGGCAGAGGGGCCTGACCTTCCTCAGGGACCTCTGATACTGAAAGTGCTCTGGCTTTAGGGTTACTCTGTGCCGCTCATGTGGCCCTAACCAGCCAAGGGTCATTCTGTTGAATGAAACTTTACCACCAGGAGCTCTTCATAAATTTGGTAAGATTAAATTTATTTAGATTTTAAATCCAGATATCCTCCTCTTCTAGTTCACATGCATTTTCAGATCAAGATCTTCTGCAAAGAAATGGTAAGGCTTTTAGCGAGCTGAATGCCTGGATACAGGGTCTCTTAGTTCATCTATAAAATCTTCATTCCCAGATGTTGCTTCCATTGTCATTTGTGTTGCTTCTGTCAGAAGTTTTATTAAAGTGTATATCTTTACCAAGTACTCTTTAAAAGATTTTTGTGACTAAAATAGTCATTTACTGCCTCTGAGATTTGGGTGAGAATGTGAAATAAAGCAGTATTCACTCATTGGAGCTGGGAAAGTGTTTGTGAAGTAGTCTGTCACCTGTGAAACTTTGCAATCCTGGCAGCTAGTGAGAGCTTTTAGCTTATTTGTCACAGATTCACATCTTTGTCAGGTGCAGGCAAAGAAATTACTGCCCATAGATACAGGCTTTTGCCATGTGATTCCATACAGATCCCTTCAGAAAAGTTGTCTGTATGAAGAAAAATGCAGTCTCTTAAGTGTGTGGGGGATAAATAAATTTTAAAAATATATAATAAATAAGTGTATAGGAATAAATAAATGTATAGGCTGAACCCTTTAATTTTGGAGTCCTGGAGTTCTTACAAGTAAAGGCATCAAGATATGCAGGATTATACTTTTATAAATGGCCAGTTGTTTTTTTTGTAGACTCACAACACACTTTCTTCTGCACGTCGACATTTTGACGGTGGTGTGAAGCCAAAATTTGACATAAATCAAGTAGCAATTGCACAGGTAACACAAGATATGTAATTACTTTTCATAGTGTTTTGAGATCTTTTAACTTATGTTTTTGCATTAAATGACATATTATTTCCATACAAGAAAGACCCAATGGAGTCCAGGCCATGGTACATCTATTCTTCTGAGCAATGGGGTAACACTTTGGGTGGCGTAGCTGGTGCTGACTGGCAATGGGTTTGGGCACAGGGTCATTCTGAAAGAACCAAATCCTGATGTCCATATTCAGCACAATCCCATCTGACTGCAGTGACCAGTATTTTATTTATTTCTTTTATATGCTTGGTATGAACAGATTTGCTGAAGCAAAACTGCTGGTTGCTAAATTCAGTGGGAACTTTTCCTCCATCCAGCCTGTATATTTTGTTAAAAAAATGATGGCAGGAAGATTTCCCATTAAGAACCATGTAAAAGATGCAATCTAATGTAAATAATATGAATATTTTGTTCTCTCCTTTACTTATGAAGAAAACAGGCTTTTAATTTCTTCCAAAGGCATTTGTAATGCTGTTGCTTGATAGCTGTTGTATTAAATTCTCTGACTGTTGTCTTAACCTTGGTTGTTGCTGCAAGTAACTAGTAATTTTAATTCTTAAATCAGGCTTTTTCAAGTCCTTCCTGATCTTTAGCTCATTGTCTCAAATCAGCCTTGTTTAGCTGTGAAATTTGACTGGGAAGGGTTAATCTTTTTCTGATGTCTGCAGAGGACACGAAACCTTCAGTACCCAGATTTTAAATTTCTAAATTAATGGTTTTATAAAGGTAGAAATTCCATTAATTTATAAATTCATAGATCCATACAGAAGCCTTTGCAGCAGGTGTCTGTTTTTAAAGCCATCTGTGGCCAAAATGCCTGTAGGTAGGTGCATTTCTTTCACCTGGACAGCTGTCTGATATGCTTTCAGCATGGTAGACTGTATCCTTGACCCAAGCTTCGTCCTTTTTAGTGTATTGCTGTCATGCTTAGAACTGCCCTAGTGAGTCTCCTTCTGGGGTGAGTATCTTGTTATATTAGCTTTGCTGCTTTCCCTTTCCCTTTTTCCCTTTCCCTTTTTCCCTTTCCCTTTTTCCCTTTCCCTTTTTCCCTTTCCTTTTTTTTTTTTTTTTTTTGCAATTTGTATATGGATTACTCCACAATGTGCTGGGATGTGAGGGGGACATGTTAAGAATGTGATTTATGCCAGTGATACTATACCAGGAGAACAAATAATGCTTATTTTGGCTCTCTGCCAAGTTGTGCTGGAGTTAGAAGCCTGTATGGTTCCCACCTTGAAAAGAAAGAGTTGGTCAGAGACTTCTCTGATTCCTCAGTCATGACCACTCCAGCTGAGACCTGTCTCAGCAGGTGCTCTCTAAATGCTGACTCATTTATTTTGGTCTTATATAAACTAAATACTGATATGCTCATTTTTTGATGCTCATCTTTTATGTGGTCAATCAGTCGATCAATTACAACTTGAGCAGGAAAGAACAGTTGGAAAGAGAAGCCAGGAGGCCGCTCACGCACAGCCACTACAGCCCTCTCAATGTCACCGTTAACAGCATCCCCTGCATTCTCTTCTGGGCCAAGAGGATCATGATTAAATTTAAAAACCACACTCAGCTGGATTTGACAGAGAAGACGTTTGGTGTCCATGCAACTGTGGATTTTGGAGATTCTAACTGCAGTGAAGACAGCGCGGTGTAAGGTGTCATCCTACTCTGCTAGTGATACTAGTCTGCAATAGCGAGGCCAATAAATAGCTCCTGGAGGAGCATCCCTTGTAATATGTGGCTTGGAGCATCTGTACGCCAGGGGCAAGCTTGGTTTCAGAGATGATACCAAGATGGTGCAGTATGGATGGATATGAGTAACCTGCCATGGCTTTGCACTTTAGAAAATTTCAGATGTCCATGGTGATTGTATGTAAGCTGTGTAAAGCAACTTCACAATTAATATATTTATTATAGCTCAAGTGATGCACATGTATGAAGTTTGAACTCGGATACCATCTGCATTTGTTATGCTCTGGTATCTGCAAAGATGAAAATTTTGCTGCATACACATAGCATGCTTTCTGATAGTGTGTGTAGGTGGCTCATGACTAAGAGACTAAATTAGCCTGATTGATTGACTTAAGAAGGAGAGTGTGTATCAAGTGAACCTGATGACACTTATCAATAGGTGTCAGAAACAACAGGATTTAAGTTTGTGTGGAAAGTTGTGTGTGCAGTTCTCTACAGTCTGGGCCTTATTCAAATTAACAACTAAACTATTGGATTTTGATGGAGTAAGATTTAATCCTTTTATTTTTTTTTCTACTGATTTCAAAGGTATACTGAGGAAAAGGCTTAGGCATAGCTATGCTTAATATTCTCTGCTGTTTTTTCTTTTCTTATTTCTCTGGTTTTTATCCAGTTTAACATCATTTTCTTTTTCACCTAGGCTTTCTCTGAAGTTTGGTGACATTGACAATCTAAAGGGACTTGTTATTAGGTAAGTTTATATGATAAAGAAGTTATTAGGTAATCAAATGTTAATATATTTTGAATGCATTGTTGTGCAGTTGCCTGTGAAATTTGATTCAAGAGACTTTGTATGTGCAAAAATAAAATTGTTGATTATAGAATCAAGCCACAGAAGAGACTTGCATTTAACAGGGCTGTCTTTTTGTCTACTTATTTTGTTTTAAGGCATTTCTTTTTCTCTGTTGGCTGTCCTACTCATGAGAAAGGATCAGGTCATCTCTGTTTTAAATAGAATATTCCCCTGCTTGAGGATTTCACTAAATCTTGCTAATTTACTAAATTTTTGTCTGGGAATTCTGCTGAAAGAACTGATGGTGTGGGCTGCTCAGACATCAGACTGTGACCTACTTCATTTGCTTCTCAGTGATGCAAGGAAACAACACTGCTTCTCAAGTAATACTACATGTATGTGTTTCAAATGTAACACATGTGCAAGCTGAATTTTGAGAAAAATCCATATCTTTACGCAAGTGCAATGCCAGCATTGCATTTATATTTTCCTCAGCCATTTAGGAGAAAAGAAAAAAATCTTTTCTGCTCAGTAGCCAGGTGTCTGGGCAGCCGCAGGCCAGTAGTGTCCTCACAGTGCAGCTCCACTGCTTGACATTCACAGTAGTAACAATTCCTGTGGCCCCCCTCATTGAGGGGGGAATGGCAGTGTCCATCAGCTAACTCCAAATCCAGAGAACTCCAAAGCACTTTCCAGACTGTCTTAAAAGTGGAAAAAAATGCTAGAGTTTTCAATAATATAAATTAGTACGTCTGATAATTTCAATGAGTCTTCTAAGATTGTTCAACATATAAATTTAGCAGTTCCAGCTCTTAGTTAGGCCTGCTTTTAATTCATCTTTCTTTCCATACAATATTTTCAGATTCTTATTAACAACCAGTTATTACCAACTGTCTGTTCAGAACTGGTTCAGTTTACACAGACTGCAACTTCTTTACAACCACTCTGTACAAGCCACATTCAATGCAACCAGAATATATGCGCCGTCAAGTTACTCCTACCACTGTGACCGTGTGAACAGCTTGCAGAGATACGATGCACTCCTGATACCCAGCTCTGCAAACGATGTTTTGAAGCTCTGGGAAGTCACTTTTATTGATTTCCAGGTAATACTAAGGAGTTGAACCAAATGGATACACTAAATAGACTGATGGAAAGTTTGGCACTTTGTGCCAAGAAAATGTTAGGACCTTCCACATATAGCTTATGGGATCTTCATGCAACATGGAATAGAAATTGAATAGAAAATAAGCTTTTGATTGTTGCACTCCTGGCAAAGGGGATGAAGGATACTTTTTCTGTGGTCTCTTCGTTTGGTTTCCATTCAGTGAATGTCCCTTTCTGAATAGGCCTTACATTCCCCACTGGCTGTTGTCTCTTCCTCAAACCCTTGAGGTGAATTTGACCCCATCATCTTCCTTCAATGAGTTGTAATGTGTCCTGGTAACCATTATTTTCGCATCAGAGATGAGACTGGTGGTATGGGTAGTAATGCACCTCAAAATGCAAGGTGCTACCAGCATCAGCAAAATGAGCAACACTACAGGCCCAGCTACTGCTGTCAGCAAGGTAGTCAGCCACGGGGACCAGTTATACCAGGACTGGAATAGTCCTTGCTCCTGGGTTCCACGATAATATCTCTCCTTTAGATTTTTTCTGACTAACGCCAAAGTTTCTCTAATGATCCCTGACTGGTTTGCATAAAAACAACAGGTTTCTCCTAATGCCACACATAATCTGCCTTGCTTCATAAAGGGAAGATCCAATCCACGCCTGTTCTGAAGGACACCTCAGCCAAGGAATCTACTTGGCTCTCTAGTCTCCCTATTGTAGTTTCAAGGAATCCTAAATCTTGGGACACTCTGGAACTCAGGGCTTTCATCCCTGAGTCTTGAACTATTAATGCGGAGGTCCCAATGGCTGCTGACCTGGCTATTCCCGCTCCCACAAGAAGGGGAATCAAGATCGGAAGAGCCCTCTTTTCTCTTACATGTGAGGTGTCCAAGTAGCCTAGGTGGATTCATCCGCTATTTCCATCATATAAAAAGACCTGTGGCAAAATGTAAACTAAGATGCAAAATTCCTCCTTCCCTTCACTAGGTGTCCTAAACTGGCGAGTGGACACACAGTCTGTCAATCCGTCTACACAGGCCCACCAGGTCCCTTCTGGGACCTCGTAGTAACCAGTTTGACGACTGGGCAACCTGTTTCAGATTTTGTGGGTCTGGTTACAGTTTCGCCTGTAAGGGGGTGGTATGCCTCCCGCTATGGTGCGCAGGCACAACCCAGATCCTTGCACATCCCCAAGAGTTAACCTGGGATGTCCCCATGTGCATCGATCTAAGTTATTTGTGGGACCATAAGCTTGAGGGCCGTTGGTGGCTACCCCCACATAG
>VWPW01022653.1:0-14275 GCA_013389825.1 Crypturellus undulatus
TTTTTTTTTTTTGAAATGGGACTAAGAATGTTTTTTTCCTTTCCGTCTTACAAACCCAAGCTAATACACTGCATTAGTGCAGCCTTTATCCTCAGCCCACTGCTGACAATTACATCTCTCTGAATGGAGCATCGCTCGCGTCTCAGCCCTGCCAGCAAATGCATTTTTAGAGGTAGTGTCAGAGACCTCCTGTTTGCTCTCCCTTAATGGAAGGGACAGACCATCCGCCTCGACCTTTGGCTGTTGCGGTCCCAGCAGGAGGTAACAAAACGTGGAGCCCCCTCGCTCTGCAGCCGAACCCGCGCGGGCACCTGCCCACGGCCGAGCACAGATAACACTGAGTCATGCAGAGCTCCCTCAAGATGAAGAGATGTTTTCTGGGTTTTATTAGCTTGGGTTTCTCTAGGATGCTGCTTAATAAAATGTTAGCTAGTTTTTCACAGAAGGGAAGATTTAAACTGTTGACTTAATAATTATACAGAGAAAAAGAGGATTTGACTTCAGTGTAGAAGTAATATAAGAAAAGCTGAATTTCATTTTGCAGAAAATACCTCCAACCTTAGCCTCCACACCTTACTGTCTCTTATTCCTAATGTTTATTCATTCACTCTTCAGAGGAAACTATATTCCATTTAGGCCTTTGCAAGCTGATCTACCTAGCGAAAAGAGAACTCTGCTTCCCTCATATATCACCAAGCAGCTAAGCTGTCAGCCGAGGTTTTGATCCTCAAATCTCAGTTTCAGTAATGATAGATGTAGCATAAAAGCTCTCTTAGAGTTATTTATTTATTTATTTATTGCACAGCAAGCTGGGTTCCCGTTATTCCTACTATTCCCCCTTGGTATTCCCGTTATCCTTAGGGGTGCTGCAGCTCCTGGGGTGCAGGAGCAGGGAGGCTTGCGCAGTCCCCGCTGAGACGTGTCCTCATGAGCAGACTGTGATGGCAACGGCCTTGGAGAGATTCCTGTATCCACCTTTACTAATTACTTTACGATTTGGCATTGTTATCATTTTACTACTATGCCAATCATTATAATTTGTTCATAAACAAATGGAGGTGTATTTTATCCGATGCAAAACACACTGACTGAAATAAGGCTAATTAAAATGGGATGCTATTTTTGCAGCCTTCTGCTGCAGGAGCCCGTCTTGTGTTTTCCTGTTGTGACCCAAAGTAATATTTTTAACCTTCATGTTTTCTACAGCTATTGAGCATAAAAGATAATCAGGAAATAGCATTAGGTGAATGACTATCTACTTATAAAAAGAAGAGTCTAGAAAAAAAATCCATCTGTCCATCGTCTTTATCAGGCACCTGGCACATGTGCAGGCTGCCTCGCTCAACAGCAGGCACTAAAAAGTGTCTGTTTGTTTTAATGGGGGAGAAGATGTCCCTCTTTAAGGCATTATTGATTTCTGGCTGTATACACTGAAGGCCTTTAAAATTATTTTGTTCATTATTAATTCAAGAAGAAACTTCATTTTGCACAGAGTGAAAAACATAGTCAATTACCTGTTAGTAGATTTTATTTTATTTTTTTAGCACGTTAAAGCGCTCTGTAAAAGGTATTTTTTTGGAAAACCTGCAGGGTGGAGAGAGCGCTCAGTGCTGAAGCTGCCAGGGTTGACGGCTCCTTGTCTTGTCTTAAATTCCAAACTGTGGGGCCAGCTTAGTGGAGATGCTGGTTTTCTGCCTTCATTTATCCTCATCTTTGTATTTTGTGTCTCTTAAGCAGCTCGCGCGTCCATGCTGAGCCCTGTCGCGCTCGGAGCCGTAGACACCCGGTGCATCTTAATGAGCCGCTCACGCTGATTGCACAAAAACCAATCTCAGAAATATTTACTAAGTCAAAAAAGAAAAAGAGCCTATGGGGAATTAATTAGCTTTTTAAGAATTGGCTTTTGAAAGCCTGAGATTCTGGAAAAGTTGAACTGGGAAGTAGCTTTAGAGGAGCTAAAACAGCAAGAGAAGGAAGAGTGGAGTTAAACTCCAGCCATCCCTGTGCTGCTTGGAAGATGCACTGCAGGCTCTGTATGCATGTATCTATGCCTATACATATGTATATACATGTATGTATATAGAATGTGTGAATATGCATTCTATGCCATGCATATGCGTGAATGTGTGTATATGTAGAGTAACTTATAGATGCGCAGCTAACCTTTTCTGTTCCGAGTTACTATTTTTCAAGGCCTCCATACGGGATGGTTTCTGATGGTTATTAGAACAGGAAGGATACTTTAGTTTTGATCGTATTCTTAGAAGCTTGGTTCCTTTAATTATATTTAAGCACCTATGCAACTCTTTAAATAATAGTTTGAAATATACATTTAAGGATAGCTGTAATCTGTACATTTGTGCAGAACTACCTTATCAGAAGTTCTGTTTCAACAATCTAACAACTACCATGGAATAGTCAAGTGTGTAAAGTGTCGGATTTACTGGCATAAGAGACATGCCATAAATTCAAGAAGTATTTTCATGTCTAGAAAATAGTGTTGAACAATGCATTTATCTCTATCACCTACCTATAAAATATGGACCCTAATAAAAGCAAATTCAAAAATATTTTTAAAGTAATGTCACAGGAAAGTTAAGTTCATTGAACTCAATGGAAAGTTCGATATGAATTCCAGGCAAAGAATCCACCTTTATCTGTACTTTAAAATATCTTATACATTTTTTCTCTAAGAATGTGTTAATATTAATAACAGACACTTTTTTTCTGAGTAAGAAATCAAATTCACCTACATCCTGCCAGATCTACGCCTCCAGGGAAGAAGAGTGTTCTGTGTCTAGAGCTGGAGGAATAATTCTGTTCTATTTCAAACTCTTCTTTCTTCAAAGACAGACTAAAGGAGCATGCTCCAAATATCAATTTCTTTTGAAATGTTTTGGATTTTTGTTAGGAAAAAAATTTAAAACCATAAACTTTTAACTGAAACCAGCAAAAGCCGATTGATAACGTAGGGTTATTTCTGCATACTCCAATTTCCCTTGTCCGTATTTGATTAAAAACACTGCACATCTAACATGATTTTTCTTCTGAATAGAAAGAAAAACAACAAGAAAAATAGCCCTGCATGAAGCTCCCTCTTATTTTCTTCACCAAAGGAGTGTTTTATCATTCTGAGCAAAAATTAACCGGAGTTGTCCAAGTTTGCCAGTGATTGATAGTGTCACCTTAAATGTTACTAGTCCAAACTTGTTTTCTCCTTCCTCACTCCTCCGGAATTGAGGGCGGCAGTTTGCCAAAGCGCGAAACTCCCTCTGGATGGATGGGAGAGGTGGGCGGTAGCGGCGCTGGTGTTGGCGGGAGAGCAGGGCCGGGTCTGCGCCCGGAGCGCCGATCCCGGCAAGGGGCCGAACCCGCCCCGTCTCCCTCCGGCAGCACCAAATCTCTCTTCCCTCTCCCGTGTTCTTGGTTCAGATCCTGACAGTGCCAGGTCCCGCTCCCTGTGGGATTGCTCATGCTCATACGTGGGAATCTCATCCTACCCGTTTGACTATCCATTTGCACACTAATGTTATATGGTATTTGCTGCAAGATTATATAATGTGCACAATCCTCTGGTTGTCTCGTAGTGCTTGGAAAGCTGATTTTGAGCTTTTGGCCATATAAATGTGTTTCTCCCAGATGAGAAAGCAGAATGCTTGCAGTGAAAATTAACTTGCTAATAAAAATAATTAGCACACAAAGGGACGATCACCAAAATGAAACCTTGCTTTGTTTCCCTAAGTGTGTTTAAGTATTGCATGAATGGAAACAGATTATGGGAATAAATCATTAGTGGTGCGTTCCTTGGGACCAAGCTGAAAGATGGTTCTCGTCTCTGTAGATGCCTCGGGTCCTCTAGTTTCTATTTCATAAACCCAAGCAGGCAGATCTTTATGCACATTTATAAGCATTTCAGGAAAAACAAAACAGTGGGTTGTCTTGTCTGTTTTCTCGCATCACTGTTACACAGTGAAATTTCCATTTTCCTGTGTCTACCAGTAAATCCTTTGTCTAGCCTCAAATCCTCTGTCTAGCCCTTCCCGACACTTCTTGCAGGGCTGGTAAGTCCGCAGCTTCCCTGTAAGCAGATTTGCTTTTCTATTTTCCTTTCTCTCCTAGAAGATTCTTCCCCCTCGTCTGCATGATCTGAGATTGAAGCCTCGTCTAGCACCTCATTCCCCCTTCTGTGCCGAAGGATTCCCCTCCTCTCTGTACTAGCTTGATAAAGGTGGTTAGAGGCACATTATGCGTCCCCTCAATCTTTATTTTCTCTAGGGTATCACCGGAAAATACCTGGAGAAAAGCAAGTGTTTCCGAATTTGCTTTTTTTTTCTTGTCTTTTTTCTCTCTACCCTCCTGTTGCTACACACACACCTGGAAAAGTTGAGCTTTTCCATGTAGATGTGACTCCTGGATGGCAGAATTGGAGTTGATGCCTTCATAAAAACACCTGCCTGAGTTCGTTCTCCTTTGCAATGACTGATTCTCCCTCCTTCCTCCAGGTACCAACCACCATAGATAACGTTATTTGAATTTATTTATGGGAGCGATGCGCAGCAGGCTTATTTCCCAAGGTGCTTTTGGAATCAGCAAACAAACAACAAGAAGCCAAAACAAAACCTGGAAGCACCTCAGACACGCGGCCGCGCGCCCGTGCCTGCAGCGCCCGTGTCTGCAGCGCCCGTGCCTGCAGCGCCCGTGCCTGCAGCGTGCGGCTCCGTTCCCATGCGGAGAGGAGCGGTGTCGGCCCCGGCCGTCCTGCGGCGCGGCGGCAGGAGCAGCGCCCACCGCTGTGCCCGGGCTGGACCCGGTGCCCGTGGATCCGCGCGGCCAGCGCCGAGCAGGGCGGCCTGAGCGACAGACGGGTCCGGCCGGGGAGCCGGGCGAGGGAAGGTGCCGGCCCCAGGGCTGTTTCTTTGGGGTTTTTCGCAGACCTTGCCTAGGTGGGGAACAAACCCGGGTTTTACCTCCTGCTGAGCTGGCCTGGCTGCCCTGAGCCTGCGGGTTCGCACGCGGATTCCAGCTCCGCAGGCTCCGCGCGGGGCTCTGCTCCTCCTCTACCCCACAGCCCCGCAAGCCAGAAACAGCAGCAGGGAGATGTCAGCCCTCTGATCCGCTGCTGGATCGAAAATGTCACCTAAAAATATCTCATATTTGCACGTTTCTTAGGGATGTAGAGGATGGCATCAGGCTTCATCCTGCGAAGATGCTCGGTTAGAACCCGAGCACGGGATATCTGCAGCGCAGGGAATGCCTTTTTTAGCATTACTTTAAATCCAGTGAAGCAAAGGGCTGCAATTTAAGCTGTGCAATTACAGTACTGCTGTACGCGTGCGGCTTGGTGGAGACGTAGGTAAGACAACCCTATTAGTAATAAATCTGGGGGTAAACCTGGCTCAATAGATTTGGATTCTGCATTCGCGCTCTGTGCAGTGCTGCAGCCCTCAGCGCAGCAAGATGCCCCGTGACTGCCTGGCTCCGCAGTGCCTCTGCTTGCGTCCTACAGGGACCTGGTTTGCTCGCTCTGTTTTTTTGCAGACTTTGGCATAAAACTGATATAAAACCTAATGTCATCATGAGTCAAGAGAGAGGGAAATAATGGATTTAGTAAAGAAAAGCGTCCGATGCTTTTTATTTACCAGATGAAATGTTTTCGCTGCTGAAGCGGACGGGCAGCGCTCGGTGCCCGTGAAAGGAGCCGATTCCCATCCCGGCACTTAGCAGCGGAGCCCGGGGCGGCGGGAGCCGGGGACGGCAGGGACGGGGCCAGGGGCTGCCTGCGCCTCCGCCCGGAGCCGGACTTGGGGCCGCGTCCGCGGGGCCACGAGGCTGCCCGGGGGCTTCTCCCCGCTCGGAGCTGCCTGCACGAGCCCAGGAGTGGAAGGTATCAGCCCTGCCGGGACCATGAAGGCAGCCCCGGCCCTGCCTTCCCCTGCCCCGTCCGAGTCCCATCCCCGATGCCCAAAGCTCCGGCCTTCCTGCCGAAACCGGCAGCTTAGGCAGGAGGCTCCAAATCCAGTTTCACAGCAGTGAATATAACATGGAGACACGCACAGCTTGTGCCTGATGTAAGCAGAGAGATCATTGCCCTGGTCCTAAATCCTTTTATTTTAAGATTTATTTAGTTGATAAACTTTGCGTATTTGTCCTTTACTTGTCATCTGCAGCTCATGCTTATCCCCAAGGTTGGATTGCCTTCTGCTTCCACTCTGCCTTAAGCTTCTTTTGCTTAGGATTTATTGATACAGGAGATGCAGAGATGTCACCTACCAGATGTTAGAAGTCTCCAAGGGCTGCAGTTTCTCACTCCTCTTTGACCTTGGACACCCTGCACAACCTGTTTTTGCCTTAGTTCCCCCTTCCTAAACCTGAGTGATATTATTTTCTTCTCTCTAATATCTGATCTTTTGCCTTGCTATTTATTTAAGGGACTTTGTTCTCTGCATTTATACAGTGTCCAGTATGTAGCTTCATTATTTGCATTTTTATTAAAAATTCATATTATTTAGTAGGTGACATTAATAATAACCAAATGCCATTTTATACAAATTTAAAAGTAGAATTTCCTATTGGAAATCAATGAGGATGTTTTTCAAAAATCAATTATCTGAATGTCACTTGTTATATAAGAAGTCTCTATATTTATCCGTGCTGATATAAGATGCTGGGCTGCTCTGTTTATGGCTGACACAGAGTCTCTAATGCTCTTGCAGGCAACCAGCTCGCTGTCAGGAGCGGATGACTTTCAGTCCTACCAATGTGCTCCAGCTTTAAAACAGAAATTTGCAGATGACAGATCCCAGCTTCCAGAAATAGATCCCTCCTGTGGATTATTTTGTCATTAAACTCCACGACTTATCCGAGGCGTCCCATTAACCTCAAGTTTGTCCCTTCTGGAGCGCCCCGAGCGCCAAGGTGAGTGAGCAGGTCCCACGGGGCGGCCGCGAGCGGCGTCCTCGCAGCCGCAGGGCCCCGCGCCCGATGCCGCTGCAAATCAAGGTTAAATGTCACTTTTTCCCCTAATAAAACTGTATCCGTTGCATACGATACCCAAGACCTGCGCTCTCGAACTGCAGAGGGATTAGAGCGCTTTGATTGAGTTTAAAAGCTCGTGTTTGTCTTCACTTTTTATCTCTATATATTCTGTACCTAATTTAGCCTGGGGTGTAAGCAGTAAAAAATTACAGTGTAACCTCATCACCTGTAAGCACTCTAGTGGGAAAATATGCAGCACCAGCAGGAATTCAGATTCAAGATGTTAAAAAATATCCTTTCATCAGTGCTCTTTTCCTCATTAAACGTGGAGTTTGCTCATAAATATTCACCGCATAAAAGAGGAGGAACAGGTAAATGTTATTACTACACAGCTAAGTCCCTTAGCTCGGTTCAGCGGCCCCTGCCCAACGGGGCCCTGGCTGCGGCGCCGCGGGGATCGCGGGGACCGTCTGCTCGGCGCGGCCGGGAGCCGGAGCCGTGGCCCCGGGTGCTTCAATTCCCTCTTCCCTTGCGCGGGGCCAGGGTAGGGGTCAGCAAACCGCAGGGTGGGTAGGGGTAGGGGTAGGGGTAGGGGTAGGGGTAGGGTAGGGCAGGGTANCGGGGATCGTGGGGACCGTCTGCTCCCGGCGCGGCCGGGAGCCGGAGCCGCGGCCCCGGATGCTTCAATTCCCTCTTCCCTTGTGCGGGGCCAGGGTAGGGGTCAGCAAACCGCAGGGCGGGTAAGGGTAGGGGTAGGGATAGGGGTAGGGGTAGGGCAGGGTAGGGGAGACGAGAGGGCGCAGAGGGGACGGGGAGACGGGAGCTCCTCGCCCCGCGCTCCCTGCTGCTCCCGCGGGTTGGGAGCGCCGGAGCTCCCGCCGGCCCTGAACCCACGCGGCTGCCATGCCCAGGGCCTTGCCATCCCAGCATCAGGCTTGGCTCAACAAAGATGAGGTCCTAACCAGGCAAAATGTCAGTGAACTTCATTTTGCAGACACCGTTTGTCCAGGAGGACACCGAGGGGAATGAGCTCTTTGGAAAGTTCATTAGTATTTGTAAGGTATTAGGTCGTGGCTGTTTCAGACCTAGATTTTCATGTGGTCCTCTGGGTAGGTAAATGGGCTACTTTGACTTTCAGTGGTTTTTGTGTAAAATGCCCCTCCACAGACAAATGTGGTTGTTCTTCACCCGGCTGTGAAGACTTGTATCTAACTTTGTACCAACAAGTGATTTTTGAAGTGCAAAAGTAGAAGGAAATATAATCCCTCACCAGAGACTTTGCAGCCCTCTTAAGACTGCAAGTTTTTTATATTGCTATTTTTGAATCTTTGACTTACTTTGGAAGAACTTGATGCTTGTGTCATTTTATGTAAATTGGCATCCATCTGTCACTGCCTGTGGTACCTGAAGGGCTTTAGACGTCTCTTTGGGAACGCGCAGGATCATTGCTGCTGCAGTAATCAGTGCAAGCACATCCGTGACATAATATATCTCCGTAATCACGGCATAATTAACTATGGATAGAGATCGGAGGGAGTTTTTACAGCAGTCCGGAAGATGCGGTGGGTCCTGAAGGCAGAACCCTCCTCCCTGTCTGAGGTATTCAGCGGAGCACGGGGTGTTAACGTGCTCGGTGAAACCCCGACCGAGGGGGCTGCCGCGGCCGTCGGCAGTGCCAGGGTGGTGCCAAACGCAGCCCTTGCGCTGCCTGCGAAGGGAAGAGCCCTGCGAAGCTGGTTGCAAGATCTAGAACTAGTGCCAGGTTGTGCAGGGAACACCCTGAGAGGACGTGCGGAGCAGCAAAGTTACATACAGAGAATATTGCAGGAGAGGTTTTAATCTTCCAGAAAAGCGCATCATTAGCAGGTGCTCTAAGCGATTACAAAGAAGGATTGCAGGTAACCTATTGCTCCGCTATACCCAGCAACATTTGATTAACCATCGGGCAGAGGCCTATTAATCAATATATAAAGGGAATTGTGAGAGAATGCACGACCAAAAATAAATACAGCGGGATGAAATTTATGCGTACGGGGCTAAATGTTCTGGTAAAATCCTTACAATGAAGAAGGAACTGTTAATCTCTGAAATGGGCTTGGTTATGAACTGGGGATTTAAGATTCTGGTGGAGAAGCCATTTTCCTGCTTCATTGTGGTTTTCAAATTGTTATTAATAAAACATAGCGCTGTCTGTCTTGATGCAGAGACCTTAGTCTTAGTACATGCCCTTCCCATTTATTATTTATACAGGCATTTAACAGCTCTGACATATTTTAACAGCAACACCGGGAAGTTGTTTGCAAACCTGAATTAGCAGCAAATAGTATTTGATATTTCAGAAGTCTTTTTACGTATAGGCAGTCTAATGTGCATGATATTTGGGCCTCGTGGGTCATGCGAGATGTGGGGATTGATGCTCAGATGATACTGCCTGTGATATCTTCTGCTTTAATAACTCTAGCTGCTGCCTTTTATTTCCAAGCTCGAAATGCCACTGAAGGCAGCAAGTATTTTATATGCGGGTGTATATCTATCTATATATGGTTGTTTGGGCTGCTAATTTAATATCTATATGTAGCAGCGGGCAGGTAAGAGATAGAAAGATTAATTGTGCCTTCTGATTAGCATCTCGGAAATGAAGCCTGCCTGTCCCTGCCTGCTCTCCGTTCCCGTCGGCGAACAGTGATGGGAATGTTGGGGATGGGCAGGAGGGATCTCGGCCTCTCCCCGCGGGTGCCAGGTCACTTAGCTCTAATGCCCATTCCCAAAGAGAGGAGAAAAGGCGGGAGAAAGCCCCAGACGTCCTGGGAAATCTCCCCGGCACAGAGGAGGGCCGGCTGGAGGAGGTGGCGCTTCCAAGAGCCCTGCCGGAGGCACTGGAGAGGCTGGCGGCTCTGGAGGTCACACACCGCGGCTTGACTCACATGCCGGTACCCTTGAAAACAACGATGTGTTCTGCTCCTGCGAGAGCTAAAAATAAATAGAGCAAAACCTAAAACTCCAAGAAAAAGAAAGGAAATTCTACCTAGGGTTTCAAGCAGAAAGCATTGATCTTGCACCACTGAAGGAAAGGGAATTTTATGGTTGACTTAGAGGGATGTAAAAACAAGCCTTTGAACTAGATTATTTCTGATTCTTCATAGTGCCATGAAAAACATCTCCAGCTCCTATGAGGGTATTTCAGTGTTATCTGCGCTCGCAGGGAGCTGCGGCTCGGTGCGCGCCGGCCGGCAACGCGGACGGATCGATGGTGGCTCTGGGAGGCAGAGCTGGAGCTCTCGGGTTTCGGACCACACTCGGGTACACGCAGCCTGTCGGGGCCAAGGGGCTCTCTCTGCCTTTTCCAAAGGTGAGAATTCATCTGCTGACTCCGAACCTGCTTTTGGAGTCCTTCCTGCTGGTGTAGGTTAAACGTGGAAGTAGGGCGGAGGGGCTCCGAGCGCTCCAGAACGGGTATCCCTCTGGTGCCTGCGCCTGGCCTAGTTCTTGGGCAGCAAAGTCAGGAGAGACGGAACATTTCAAGTCGCACTAAACAAATGCTGGAGGGGGTTTTCAGGAGAGATGCGGGGAGATGTGCAAAGCAAAGTGCAAAGTGGGAAGCGACTATTAATTCTTCAGGAGCTGCTGGGTCCCAGCGAGAGGGGAGCCGAGGACAGCCCAGCGCTGCCGCCGTGCGCCGGCTGGAGCCCCTCCAGTGCCTCCCCGCAGCGCCCTAGACTCCAGAACACGGCGCTGGCGATGCCGCGGGCTGCGGAGTCCTTGCAAATCCCTCGCACCATGTGCTCCGTGATGGATAGCGGGGAGCTCTGGTCCTGCTGTGCCCGGGGGCAAGGGCTGGGCACCGGGCGCCATCCTCGGCCCGGGCAGGGGCTGCTCAGCCGGCCGGACCCGCTCCAGGTTCCGGGCTCCGTGTGCGCTCCGGGGCCGCCTGCCCTTGGAACGCCCTCGGAGGGACCCGCGGGCGCAGGAGGCAGCGCAGGGCTCCTGCTCAAGGGTTTATGGGACATGAAGTAATTCTGCTGGCTAAAAGCTAAACTTTATAGTGTTGCTATTTTTAATTAAATATTAATCGCAGAAGATGGCTCTGGAAATGACTGCTCAGATCATTTAATCCGTATAGATGACCTTTACGTTGGATTTATTCTGCCATGTCTACACTGCCCTTCAACCCCTTGTGGGGACTGACCTCCTCCTCTGTTAATTAGGAAGATGCCTGGCTTGCCCTCAGCTTTAATGGTTATTAATGCCCTCTGCTGAGGATGCTGCAGGATGGAGAGCTGCTGATTACAGTGCTGTAAAGTTTTCCTGTCACTTCTTTACGTACAAACTGCCGAGTTATTTTTATATTGCTTTGGAGAGTATGATGGACTTCAAAGGGATAAGAAAAGCAGCATGTTTTCTCCTGAAGTTATTAAGCAAACCCACCTTATGTGCTCTTGCAGTGTAACATAAACGTTACTTTAGAACCCTTTTTTCCTCTTCCCCCCTGCATCTTGCTTAATTTGTTTCTTTTGATGCTGATAAGCAGCTTTGTGCAGCATGAAATTTCCCACGTGCTTCCGACTCGCTTGACAATTGCAGGTACAAAATTAAGCACTGGCCAACAAGAAAAGTGTGGGCAATGTGCTGGATTAGATTAATTTGCAAAAACCTAAGCTCCAAGATGTGATTCCGCTTCTTCTGTTCGTGGTCAGCGTGGCAGAGGTGCTGCTGTGGTTAAACACTGCAATGTTCATCAAAGGGAAGGCTGGGAGGGCGACGCAGTCGCTTCTACAGGAGAGCCGAGAGCAGAGCCCTGCACGGGAGGGGATCCGAGCCCTGCGCTCCCGGTCACCCCGAGCTGCTCTCCCGGGGCAGCCCCTCCAACACGGCTGGGTTTGTCTCTGGGCACCGCAGCGGGCGCATCCGGCTTTGGAAAACCCCTGCCCGTCCTGGGCACGGCCTCCAGCGGCTGCTCCGTGGATCAATGCGAGTGCATTTAGCTTCCCGGGCGAGATCTGCAATGCTCCTTCTTTCGCCTCTCCTGGCATTTCTGGTTAATATTTAATGACACTGTTGGTGCTGTTGTTTTCAAACAACGGCTCCCTTAAAGCAGGCAAAAATCCCCGGGAAAGGCTAAGCTAGCGAGGAGCCCCGCAGCACATTTGCTAGGCTTCTCCCTGTCTGTGCCCTCCAGCCCTGGCAGCTCTATTATAATTCAAATCTAAACATAAAACAGCCAGAACTCTTCAGCTGGAAATGTTGGAAATTTCTATGCTAATAAGCCCAGAAGAGCAGTGGAAGCAGCAGCTTCAAAGTGACCCGGTAATTCTGCCTCTGTCTCCTGGATTTACAGCCCCATTAACTCGTGCTCCCAAATGCCACGCGCTGCCTGGCGTGTGCCGGCACCCTGAGCGCTGTCCATGCTGGGGGACGTGGGCCCGTCCCAGCGCACGCGCGGCCCCTGCTCCGCCTGGGACAGCGGCCCCGGGACACTGCGGTGACGGTGGGCACAGTGCAGGGCACGAAGCCATTCAGATGGTGGGGCCGTTGGGCTCGCGAGGACATTGGGTCCATGGGACCATTGGGTTCACGGGTCTGTTGGGTTCANAGCGGGCACAGTGCAGGGCCGGGGCAGTGGCACGAAGCCATTCGGATGGCGGGGCCGTTGGGCTCGTGGGGCCGTTGGGCTCACGGGGCCCTTGGTTTCCTGGGGTCCTTGGGTCCATGGGACCATTGGGTTCACGGGGCTGTTGGGTTCACGGGGACCTTGGGTACATGGGACTGTCGGGCTCATAGGGCCATTGTGTTCCTGGGGCCCTTGGGTCCATGGGACCATTGGGTTCATGGGGCTGTTGAGTCTATGGGACTGTTGGGTTCATGGGGCCGTTGGGTTCATGAGGCTGTTGGGTCTATGGGACCATTGGGCTCATGGGGCCGTTGGGCTCACGGGGCCCTTGGTTTCCTGGGGCCCTTGGGTCCATGGGACTGTTGGGTTCATGAGGCCGTTGGGTCTGTGGGACCGTTGGGCTCATAGGGCCATTGTGTTCCTGGGGCCCTTGGTTTCCTGGGACCCTTGGGTCCATGGGACCATTGGATTCATGGGGCCATTGGGCTCACGAGGCCGTTGTGTTCATGGGGCCCTTGGGCTCGCGAGTCTCGTGGCCGGGGCTGCCGGCGCCGCAGTGGAGGCCTCCACATGGGAGCCACGTTTCTACCCCCTGCACTCGCCAGCTCCTCGTAGGTTTTTGTTTTCCTATCTGCAAATCTCAACCAGGCTGTTAGACTGTATCGAGGACCTTTTTGAACGGACTCCCAAAAACTAAATCCGTTTCTTCCCCAGCCGTGTATTGCTGCCGATAATTGCCTGGATTTGGACTTTAATTACTCAGATTGCTTCCTCCATCTGCAGTTACACCACATACTCGCGTAAATTGCTGAATATCCCTTTCTTATGAACCCAGACCAAACTCTGGGTTTTAGTACTCCAGACTTGGAAACTTATTTGAAGTGGGAATTAGATTCTGGGTTCAGATATTGTAATTAGCTCACATTTAATTCATGTGAGCGTTGTGGATTTGTTCTATTTCTGTGGTCTTAGTATATTGGTATGGAAACTGATTTTGTTCAGAAGAAAAAGATCATTACTAGAAGTATTCTCAACCAAAGTGCGCAGATACAGCGGGCAGCCTTCCTGCGGCTCCCCCACCTGTAAACCCTGCACAGCTATAGGCATTTTTTAAACCACAGATGCTTCATAAATGGATACTAAAGACCACAGAACCTGTTGTCCGAACTGAATTTGTTAAATTCCATTTTAGGCGCCTACAGAAGCAGATTGGAGGAAGCTAAAAGGATCAGAACCTGATGCTGAATATGAATGTACCAACGAGCCGCCTTGAAGAGCCGGTACCTGAGGAGCCGGTACCCGGAGAGCCGGTACCTGGAGAGCGGTGCTCACCGCGCGGCCGCGCTCCGCTGCGCGCCATCCCGCAGCGCCCACGCCGTCACCTTTGCTGCAGACTGAATAATGTTCCTTGTGCAAAGCAATCCTGGGCTGCTTGACTGAGTACTTCCAACCATCTAAATCTTGGGGTAATTATTTTAATAAATATGAATTGTGGGACTCCTGCCTAGATGTGTAATAGAAATCTAATCTATAATACAGATGGAAAGGAGTGCAGCTGCACTGTGTTAATTAAGTATACACCAAACATATGGCAATACACCTCCAGACCAACAGGCACAGAGCTCTCTTGGATGCAATTAGCTCTTGTGCATGCATAAAGAATCAGTCATGTACTCAAAAAAAAAAAAAAAA